>MU226925.1:32943-46439 GCA_018584345.1 Thuja plicata | reverse complement strand
TGTACCTCATTAAGGGATCTATCATTTTGTACCACAAAATCCTCATCAAAGTATTCAAAACAAAAAATCATACATGTTGAACACAAGGAAGTACTACAAGCATGAAAAATGTAAATGTTTTTGTATTGTTTAAAGGTAATTTTATAATTTTTATATATTTTTGTGAACTATAAATGCAAGAAAAAAAGAAATCTATTTCTATGTTCATGCAAGGTCTAATATGAAATGTAAATCTAACACCAAAAAGAAAGAGTTGTCTATCGTAGGTTCACCAAAATGTAAGATCTAAATTTGGAGGGTTTGATGCCCTAGATCTCCTAAATAAGATTTGTATAATGAAGGGAAATCCTATGTCCAAATTTAGGATTTTACGTTTAATTATATTGATCAAAAGGATGGAAGAGAGCATGTAAAGAATGATGTAATAAAATGCCTACCTAATGACATAGTAGATCTAGAAAAACTCATTTTCTGAGTTCTATGGACTGTTTCTGGAGATGTTGACAGTTGATACCAAACCGGAACGCAGAGATGAACAAAACCTAGAAATCCTTTTTTGTTTTGATGTCATCTTATGAAAAAGGTCGACCCTATACCACTTTTTCCAACGTTGTCTGCACAGATCCAAAAGCGTCCCTATTTTCACAGTCTGAAAGAGATCCAAAAAGGGTATCCAGATCTGGCCTCAGATCCTCTGTCCTGCACTTGAAAATATTTGAAAAAGGGTTTTGGGGTGGCTATATAGGATTTTTCCTTAGTCAAACCCCCGTTTTGGTGGTTTCCACCTCCACGAATAGCCGAATATATAGAATGTATATTGTGTGTGTGTTTCTCTTTGAAAGATTCTTTTGAACGTGCAATATCAAGATCTAATCTTCTAGATTAACAATCCTAACATAACATGGAAATGAGAAAGCAATGCATAGATTTGAATATGATAAAAAGAGAATACCAATCCCCCAAGGCTAAAGTATTCCTATCAACTCACAATCCATAATTGCTACCCCATGATAATGTCCTTTGAATGCTTGAATGTTGAAGATGGTAGATCTAAAGAGAAAGCCTTCTTGCTTCAATGAAGATCTACAATAACTTGTCTTTGAAGAATGCTTTGATTGAAGATGATGATATTTCCTCCTAGATTGTCCTTCTATATTATCCTCTTACTTTCTTGCCTCATTATGCCATCATATCATGTCCTCTCATGTCATCTATTCTCATCTTCTCTCATGATCAAATGAAGGCAAAAGAGAGTGTTTATATAGAGATTTCAATATAGGTCTCCTAGGGCAATGCAATGGATCCAAATCCAAATCACACCTCAAATCATGGTCCATTCACAATCACCAACCAAGAAGGGAAAATAATAACTCAAATATCAAAGAAAACACTTTCGCATCCAAACCTGGGGACCTATTTCATGTTTCGGACCCCGATAAGCTCCGGATCTAGAAATGGGAACCAACACCTGTCAGGGGAAAGGGTCGACCTCAGCCCTGTCCTAGGATAGGTTTGACCTAAAACCTAACCTAGGATAGGGTTGACCTTGGCCCTGTCCTAGGATAGGGTTGACCTCGGCCCTATCCTGAGTTTTCAAGCAAGTCAGCAGGATGTGACAGAAAGGCTCCCAGTTCAATCAGGGACCTAGGAAGGTGGGGGAATGAGTCAGAATGTTAAGAAGGCCTAAAAGGCTTGGAGAGAGAGTAAGATGAGGCCTAGGAGGACTAATATATAGGTCCTACCTAGAAAGAAGAACCACGAAGAGGAAAAATCTAGGAGGATCCATAAGATCCTAACCCTAATTTCACCTAAACATGTGAAAATGCAAATCTATTATGCAAACATACTAAACGAGGGTGCTAAACTCATCCAAATGGAAGTGCTTCCATTTTAAGATGATACAGTTGATTATCTCATAGTTAATGATGCCTTTACAATGAGACTATGTAGGGAGCTACAAGGTTGTCCGAAAAGGAGATTTTCTCCTAAATCCATGGCTTTTATAAGCCAATTCGGATGTCATTTCATTCAGTTTGGAGATTTCTCATATCTTCATCTTGCAGGTTTCAATGACTTTCCTTTGAAGCTGCCCAGATACCCTACTGACATGATCATGCTGATCAAAGTAATGAGGCAAGCACTCTAGGTGAACCTAATCTATTCACAGGAAAAGAAGAAAGGATACGAGTTCCCAATGACCATCAGAGCTTACAGTTGTGCGTCCCGGTCAGAGGCGAAGAATGTTCTTAAAACATTCTTGAAGAAGTTCTCTCTGGAAACATATGATGTTCTGAGGCCATAGTATGATCTGGTTAATTATGCTAGAGATGTCTTACAGATGAGTCAGGCCATTCACCATGTACTTGATATTGAAGACTATTGGGCCAATTGCAAAGATGGCCTGGAGAGAAGGGAAAGATTCTATGACTAGTTAACCATTGAATAGATCAAAAAGTTCAATGTTAACATTGCAGTAGAAAGGCTAGAAGATGATGGCAATCATCTATATGATGACACATACTTGGAGAATATAAATTCCACCCTTATCAGCTCAGAGCCTATGCTAGACCAGGCAGTAAGTGACTTGCAGGCTCTGATGGGGGGCATTTACAAAAGCATAGTTCAATGGGTTGAGTGACTGCAAGCTGAAGGAAGAGGTTAGAAAGGAAGCCTCCCGCTCAGTGAACTTTGGTGAAGGCAACTACTGGTGTCACAACCACTTCCTCAGCAACAATCTCTACCATTGCAAAGGGATCAATTCAACCATTGGGAGGAGGCGATGAGCCTCCTAAGAAAGCTTCTCTCTTAGAGAAGACCTGTGGAGAGGGTCCTCTTGTAGATATTGGAGTTACAAAAGAAGTAGTCCCGATGGACCAAATTAAGACAACATCTGAGCTTTCTAAAGCTACAAAGTCTTAACAACTGATTAATGTTATTATTGCAGATACTTCGACTAGGACTTCGACCCAAGAAACTCCAAAGAGGGTATCCCCTGTTATAGTTGAAGTTGGAGAGGATAGCCCTAGTACCTCTACAGAATCGGATAAGAGAGGTGGAGAGCAATAGGAGGTTGCTCAAAGTGTAAAACTAATCTCCTCCTCACCTACTTTAGTGAATCCATTCACTTCCCACCCTAAAACTACTCCCCCACTCATAAGGAAGTTGTTCATTGAAGAGTTGGTCTCTGCCAACAAGGTCACCAGCGTAGAGTCGTGGATAGCAAACACTCTAGAGCGCAAGAGGAAGAGAGTGGGAGAAGCAATTCCCAGCCAAGACACTCTATCATAGGTTTTTTAGCCTAAGGCTACTACAAGCAAGCAGAAGAGTGTAACGACAATGTCTACTCTAGGTCGTGATCCTGAGATAGGGCACTTCACCATGGAAGTAGCCAAGCCCACTAAAGAAGGCAAACTCAAAGATTTGACGACTTCTTACTTTCAGTTGCAGTCATTTGATATGGGATTGGCTCAACACGATACCAAGGTGGATTGGTGGAAGTCCACTAATGTAGTAATAGAGGAAGAGCTGGAAGATCTCAAGACTTCCAAAATTCATCTTAAGGCAGAAGTAGCCCAGCTAACTGACTTCATCAGGCAGCTCCTAACTCCTATTGCGAGTGCTCCCAGTACCCAAACTTCTTTTGATCCTAGCACTACTGAGAACCAAGCCATTCTGACTAAGTTGCAAGAAGATTGACATTATGGGCAAATCAGTAAGAGGTGGATTGAGAGTCGAGTCAGAAGGCCTAGTGATCATTGAGCAGTTAGGTAATGTTGTTCTATGGATAGAAACAGAGAAGAGCAACATTGAGAAGAATTTGCAGACACTCACTGTAGAAAGAGTAAGATGCCAAGAATGCATAGTCATGTTGCATGTGGTAGTGAAGATGAAGACTAAGGAGGCCTTGAAAGCTAAGATCCTATAGAAGGGTGATGAGCCTTTGATCGAATGGCTCCAAATTCTGGAGTTCAAAATTGAGATGATCATTCAGGCCGAGACTGGACTACAACAAACAAATGTTAAAGTGCAAGAGGAGCAAGGTAAAGACTATAAACTCCTCCTAGGACTTCATGTGGAATCATAAACCAGCAGTGAAGGCAAAGTGATAGTTTGAGTGGCCAACATGCAGAAGTCATTCATAGATTATCTGCACAAGTTAGCAGAGCAGTCTTCGACTCATTTAGACAAGGTGCCAAAACTCCAGCAATTGAGTGGATGCATCTTTAGGGCTATGGAGGAACTGAAAGACCGGACTGAAGAAATCAAGACTCTAGCCAAGGAACATTCCAGATGGCTCGTCCATTACACCAATGTCCACATCAACAGACATGAAGAGCTCATCCAAGTCATCACGGTTGTGATCGCCTATAGGGCCAAATTGGATAAGGGGAAGGAAACTGAATCATAAATATATTCTCCCCTTGTGCTATTTTTGTTAAAGTTTTTTAACGGATAAACCTTTGGTTATCATTTCTGGTTGGGGAAGTTGAACCATTTTGGTTCCCCCTTTTTGTAATGGTCCAATCTAGAACTCTATATGTATTTTTCCCAAAATCAATACAAAGGTCGGCTAAATTTTGGTGTGAAGAATATCATTTTTGTTGAGTCAAGTGTGTATGTCTGAATGCCATTTCTTTAACTGTTCCATTACATTTCATTTATCTTTCTGTTAAATTTGAACGTCTCTTTTGAGTTAGATTCGTAATTTATATTTGAACCAGAATTCTGTATTATGATTTGATACAGCTAATTAAGGGGAAAATCAGTTGCTACTCTAAGTTTTTGGAATGTTCTTACAATATAGATTGACTCCATATCATTGCATTGTTAAATTTTAGTCTTGCATGTACATTTTTAGTAATTGTCCATGCATCACCAATTTTGGGAGTTAATCTGATTGATAAAGTCGTAGAATTGGCTAGATTTAGAGTTCTATTTACTTCACCTGAGCTATTTTTTGTTTAGATTTAGCTTGGTTTACCTCTCCTACTCTCGGGTTAAGAGCATACCCCTATTAGATTAGGAAAGATTAAAATTCACTGAACATTATTCATATAAGGGAGCTGTACCTTCCAATTCAGAGGGAAAATAGGTTTTCAAGCATCTATTTCCCAACTGTTGTATTCAATTGTTCTTAAACATTTTTGGGTATTTAGAGTTACATTCAAAAGAAAAATCTATTTACCAACAATATATTAGCCAAATCCAAGGATAGAGAAGGTCATCTAAGAGTGTTGGATAGTATATTTACCCGAATGGAAAAGTATCACATAAGATTAAATCCCAAGAAGTGTGCATTTGGGGTTACATCGGGCAAACTGTTAGGATACATTGTTTCAGCTAAGGGAATAGAGGTGGATCCAGAAAAGGTCAAGGCAATCATGGAAATGGATTCACAAAAAAATATCAGTCAGTTGAGATCTCTACAAGGGCGCCTTCAGTCAATCATAAGATTTGTCTCAAATTAGCCGATAGAAGTCATCCTTTTCAGCATCTATTACATAAAAACATCTTATTCAAATGGGATGATAAGTGTGAAGAAGCTTTTACTAAAATCAGGAAATACTTAGCCACTCCTCCCGCTCTTATGTCACCAATTCTGGGAAAGCCACTCTTGCTTTATATTTCAGCTACAAAAGTTTCACTCGGTGCTCTGTTGGCCCAACAAGATCTAGAGGGAAAAGAGAAAGCTATCTATTATATCAGTCACACTCTTGTTGGATATGAACTCAATTATTCACCAATTGAGCGTGAATGTCTAGCAGTGGTCTTTGCTTCACAAAAATGGTGACATTACATGTTGTCTCACTCTATCAAGCTCATTGCAAAGATTGATCCTTTGAAGTATCTTTTGAGCAAGACTGCATTAACAGGAAGGTTGGCTAAGTGGGTCATGTTAGTGAATTTGACATCGAATATGTGGAAAGGAAGGCTATTAAACAACAAGTAATTGCTGATCAATTGGTTGAGGCACCATTAACAGATGATTATCCTATACAAATAGAGTTTCCAGATGCACACATCCTAACATTATCTACACAAACCTGGAGGCTATATTTTGATGGATGCTATACTCAGCATATTTCAGGAGCTAGGGTCTTATTTGTTATGCCACAAGGATATACCATACCAAATTCCTATAAGTTGCTTTTTACTTGTACCAATAATGTCACTGAGTATGAAGCATTGATGATCGGGTTGAAAATGGCTCTACAATGGAACGTGACTAAATTGAATGTCTACGGAGACTCCCAGCTAATAATCAAGCAGGTTAATGATGAATATCAGACTAAGGATGACAAGTTGTTACCATATAAACACATGGTAGATGACTTTAAGAAATATTTTTCAATCATCACCTTTGAGCATTCCAAGGTAGGAAAATAAGGCTACAGATGCTATGGCAAAAATTGCTTCTTTGTTTAATGCAGAGGATACAAAAGCCCGTTTTGAGTTCCTAGTAGAATCCTTGATTTATCCTCCGTATGATGATCCTGATACACGGATCATATGTCATATTATCGGACAAGATTCCCCTACCTATGGAAAAATATATTCCTATCTGAAAGACAATATCCTTCCCCCTAACCTATCCATAAATTTGAAGCAAACCTTTCTCTGCCAAATCTCCCGCTATCTCCTAATATTCGACACCCTGTATCGCGAGGTCTTGACGGTACTCTCTTACGATGTCTTGAATAGGTTGAAGCTCAAACTGCCTTACAAGACATACACGAGGGTATATGTGGAACACATTTGAGTGGTCCTTCCTTGGCTAAGAAGCTCATGCATATGGGTTACTATTGGCCTACTATGGAAATAGATTCTTTTCACTTTGCTTGGAAATGCAAGAAGTGTCAAATTCATGGGAATCTTATTCACGCACCAGCACAACAACTACATCCTCTTACAACTACATTGCCATTCAGTCAGTGGGGACTCAAAATTGTGGGCATAATTCACCCTCCATCTTCCAATGGCCACAAGTACATTATAACTGCCACTGAGTATTTTACCAAATGAATCGAAGTTGTTCCCTTAATCACTGCCACAGGAAAACAAGTTGCTATGTTTATCCTTAACTATATCATTTGCCGATATGGTATCCCTATGCACCTCATTACAGATCATGGGAAATAGTTTCAAAATCAAGATATCAATGATTTATGCACCAAATTCCATATCATCCACCATTATTCCACTATCTATTATCCTCAGGGTAATGGCCAAGCTGAGGTGTCTAATAAAACTATTGTCAAAATCCTTCAAAAGACTGTCAATGATGCTGGTCGTGACTGGCATGTCCAGTTAAACCCTGCCCTCTGGGCCTTTCATACTTCCATATGTACTCCAACCAGGGCCACGCCATATTCCCTTATTTATGGATCTGAAGGTGTACTGCCCCTTGAGGTCGAGTTACCTTCTCTTCGAGTGTCCTTGAAAGATTTGATTCTAGATGAAGAGTATAGAGTTGCACGGCTAACTGAATTAGAATTGCTAGATGAGCATCGTCAATGAGCCATTGATCACTTAAAAGTCTATCAGCAAAGGATGTCTTTTTAGTATAACAGTAAAGTGAAACCCAGAGACTTTCAGGTGGGTGATCTAGTCCTTCGAGAGAATCCCAAAAGTCAGCAGCATCGTGAGAAGAAGGGCAAGTTTGAGCCCAATTGGTTGGGTCCTTTTGTGATTACAGAAGCCTATGGTTCTAGAGCCTATCAGTTGTCAATGTCTAAGGGTGATCCCTTAGATGAGCCTCTTAACAGCATGCACCTAAAGAATTTTTATGGATAGATCCCAGTGCAAGGGATAAAAAATAAAAAAAATAGAAAAAAGGAAAAAAGAAAAAAAAAATCAAGAGAAAATTGCAATAAAAGCATGTGGTGAAAACCTGGAAACAGGCGCCATTTGTGACAAGATAGNGATATAATCAGAAAAAAAAAAAAAAAATTAGAAAAATAAAAAAAATAAAAAAAATCAAAAAAAAATCAAAAAATAAAAAATAAAAAATAAAAAAATCAAGAGAAAATTGCAATAAAAGCATGTGGTGAAAACCTGGAAACAGGCGCCATTTGTGACAAGATAGCTCCTCCTTCTATTAGGATTCTTCTAGCATCTTGTCCCATCTGTATATAACCATAATAACATGGCTCCCATAGTCACTTTTCACCTTGTACATATCATAATAAAATGGCCAATCCATGATTCCTACCCATTTGTATAAATCCCCAATAAAACCCCATCATAGCTTGGTCTACTATCTTGGTCTTCACCCTAGTCCAGTGTGTCCTTCTTCACCCATAATAAGTCAGTCCATCACCTAGCTAGGGGCATGTCCTTGACCTAGTTCTTGGGAAGTGGATTTGTGACAGTCGCAACTCTAAGAGGACAAAACGGAGTATTTTTGACCAGACAAGCAAACACAATCAACGGTTCTTACATGATGCTATTAAAATAATGATCCATAACCTGTGACATATCTTTCAAACTATGACTATTATCTATACATTTGCAACAACATCATTATCAACCAAACTGATCAAACAAAAACTCAATACTATCTTTTGGCAAAGAAATGTATATTCATGACAAGCATGTTAGGATGATTTGTTATAAGATTGTGCATTCATATCGGGATTTCATTTGTCATCATGTTTCCTATGCTATTCCAGGATATCTTTGACATGAGCTTAACAACTCTAAATATGTCATTGATTAGGATAGCCGTGATGGAACATGATATCTTCTTTGATTGTTGTTTGTGGGGTATTTTCCAACGAAGTTGAAGGAACAAATAATTGGGGTGTCTGTGCATAAGAGCCTTCATCTATTCCATAAGCATGATCAACATTATCAATTATATTGGTATACAAATGCTATTAACGATGATGTGCTACACATACCTCAACTCCAACTATTTATTCCCCGACGAAGGAGGGGGATATTCCTTGTCTATTATGCAAACAAAACTTAGGTCATCTTTGTTCAATTATACCTAGATGCTCGTCAAGTTTGCTATATTAAACTCCATGCAAGAAGTGCTCAAGTCATCCTGGTTTAATTATACCATGATGCTTGTATTTTCTTGCAACATAATGAGCTCAATGATGAAAATAAAATTCCAAAATTTATGAAGTTTTAAGATGGTTACTGAAGTTGTGGAGATACTCATTTTTGCATATCATTTGGCATTGCATTTTAAAATAAATCATTGAAGTGCTCCTGTTATAAGATTTTGTAGGATATCTTGTTTAGGTCACCTTGTTCCCTTTTGTCTTTTCTTCTTGTGTCAAGACGCATGGTTGTTTAAAATTGAGGACATTTTGGATAAACAAAAACATAAATATAGCATTTGTCATAATTCATTACATTTATCATATATGTCATTTCACTACATTTAGGTCATTACATTATTACCATCATTATTATTACCATTTTACTTACATTTAGGTTATCCATTTATTATCAGTTTGTCTTCCATTAATCTCATTATCATTATTCATTATCCATTTATTTAGTAACAATGCATCAATTTGACATTAATCATTATAAACATAATCTTGATAATTTTGCATCCACATAGAAATAAAAACATGATCATTAATAAGTTGTATAGTACAATGCATAATGAAAAATCATTCATCATATCATGCATATGTCAGTATCCACATATATAAATCATCATAAGTAATGCATCATAGAAAGTAAGCATCATAGAATCATATCATATAGAAAGTCCATCATCAAGAGTCCATAAAAACAATATATCCAAAATGTCCAATGATATATCATAATATAACCATGTGTCCAAATGTGTCCATTAAGTCTACAATAAAGATACAATAATATGATATAATGGAGCCATAACATAAGTACAAAATGTATATCCAAAGAGCTAAGACCCACTGCCTCCAGACTCTATCTGTCGTTGTCTGTGTGCTGCAATCAATGACCCTGATCCTGATGGATCACCTGAACTTGGTGGTGGTCTAGGGGGACGTGATGAAGTGCCATCACTAACTGACCCCTGTCTCTAAGGAGCTATTTTCCTGACCCCATAAGAGCTCTCCCTAAAGCTACCAATCCACTGATCCCAAGGAGCCACCTGTCTGTAGGCCTCCCTCCAGTAGGTGATCACTCTACCAGCCCTCATCATGAGTCGTAAACTATCTGCGTGTGGCCCCAATGTCTCTATGGACTCCAACTCATCTAACAGCATCTCTTCCTCCCTGAGCTTCTCTATGGCAGTATCTTGCTCCTGTCTAGCCTCTGCAACCTCCCCCTCTAACATCTCCACCCGTCTCTCTAGTCCGGGGACACGGTCAGCCTGTAACTGTAGCATTGCTAACCTAGCTAGCAATGCATCTACATCAATCTCCTCCTCCTCTACTACTACTCTATGTAAGTAGGGGTCATGACCCCTAGCATCCTATGCCTCATTAGCCTGTACCTGTACATCCTGTGCATCAAGCATTTGTACATCATCACCAATGTCATGCATAGGTTGATCTGGTGCCTGTGCTGCCTCCTGTATGTGTACCTATGCCTATATGAGGGGATCTCTCTGTGCAGTAGGTCGTGGCTATCTCTATCTATAAGGTGGAGGCATCATACCCTATGGACGTATACCTCCACCTCTCATCTTATGACCCTCTCTCTCTCTCCCTCTCTACGGAGCATCGCCGCCATCATCTCCTCTATCATCATCATCCCCTTTGCCTCCACCATGGCCTCATCCTCGTCCTCAGCCTCTATCTCTTGGCTCTCTCTGTGGAGGCCTCTCAGCTGGATCTGTAAGTCTCAGGAAAGGGTGATCCCTCATGTATCTCTCAAACTTAGTTGTCATCCCTGGGTCTATGACCCCCTGTCTCATCAACCATGCCTAAAATGGCATGTCCAAAAACTCCTGTCTCGCTGTCTCAAATGGTATCATGGGCCCCCAGTCTCGTCTCTCTTGGAAATTCTGTGCAAACTTTGTGGTCCCATGTGGCATCCCCTGTATATGGCCAAACTATCAGAGTACCCTGCTAACCACCTGTCTCTCTATGATGAAGGGAGTCCTCCCTATCAACCATCATGTCTCAAAATAGTACCCAAACTGACACTCATCATCCCACACCTCACACCCTAGGTAGGGTCTCTAGATCACTGCATCTATTGTGTCAAATGTGTACCTCCAGAACTCTAACTATCTCAGCTTACGCTGAGACTGAACAGATGCATAAAGGAATATATAGGGTTGTCCAGCCCCTCAAAATCTGAGTATCGTCAGTTGTGTGATGGCCATATGCTCCCATGCCCACACATGGAGAAGTGTAACCCCTGCAGACAATGATGCACTGCTATGGTACACTACCTGGTGAAGATCATGATATAAGTGTGCTAGAAGGAACACACCCCAAGAAAAATGGGTCCCCTCATCCATCATCCTCTGAAGTGTCCTGCCCCATCCAACTGCAAAACCATGAGATCTTTGATATGGGCACACATATCCTCCAATCGCGCCAGCTAACACGATAGGTAGTGGCTCATATAGCGCCACCATGTCCTCCCAACTGATCTCAACATCATCTATATCATCATCACCGAAAACCTCTCTGCACTGAGCCAATCCACCATGCCGATCATAATGAACTAACTCACCAGTGATAGGTAGTCGAAGGATGCGATATACATCCTCCAATGTCACGGTCATCTCGCTAGTAGGTAGATGAAAGGTACTTGTCTTTGAGTGCCATCTCTCTGCTAGGGTTGTCAGCATACCTAGATTCGCCTGAATCTCAAGTGTATAAATCACATGATATAGGCCAGTCGCTCCAATCAAGACTCTATTAGTCTCTGACAACGCTGGCCTCAAACTCTGAGTCATAGGATATCTCTCTCGTGACATTAGTACATTGGTAATATCCTCCTATCAATATCAAACCAAATCAAACTATCAGCTATCAACCACACAGATCTATCTATCTATCCTATCTATCCAACACATGTTTATCACATGTATCAGATGATAATTCTATCAATTATCTATCAAACAAGATGGTTTACTAGCGACCATGCTACAATGTTGCCTATCTTGACATCAACAATAACCACTATCCAACAAGAACTAGATCTTATCGACTTATCGCTATGACAGTTTGACCTAATTTGACTTTTTTATATGGTTAGACCCTAACTTGCTATGAATGCGCAATATTTTTCTATGTTTGCGCAGCTTTGCATGTATGCACAGTGCAGTGGAGTATTTGCGCAGATTAACTGGACTAATGCGCAGATTTAACATATGCCCCAATTTTTGGAACACATGCGCAGAATCAGAGGGCCTCTCTGATGAATGCGCAGAACCCCTAAACAAATGCGCAGTTTCTTCGCGTTTATCTATTAAAGCTATGCATTGATGCGCCGCAACTGCGCATCTATTTTCCAGGGCAAACACATAATTTTTTCTAACTTACCTACGATTCAATCTAACCTAACAACATACTACAAATCTATCTAGAAAGCATGATTAAATCAAAATACAAGATCAGGATCGACCACTCACCGACTCTCCAGAATCTGGCAGTATCTGGAAGTGCCTGACTCGCTCGAAACGGTGATCAGGAAGTGGGAATGACATCTTTGCATCTCTACTCTTCACTCTCCAAGCCTCCAATCTCCAAATGACAAGTGTACACAATGAGCTTATTGTGGACCCTTTTGACCCTTTATATAGCCTGTAGACCCTACCTATCACTATCATTCTGTCTCACCTCATTTTTCACTCCCAATTTCTTCTGCTTCTTTTCGTGAGATTGATTGAACCCTTCGAAAATGAAACAAAAATAAAATACATAAATATAAAAAAATAAATTTCAATCAATCTCTTGAGGGGGCATGCAAAGGTCATTCTCGGCAAACATAGTCTGGGGCAGATAGCTTGATTTTTCTTTCAAACAATGTGACAAGCACACTATTTCAAAGAGGGGCAAAATGTATACGCTAAAAAATGGCTTCGTTGATTAATCAATTAATTAAATATTTATTATTTAATTAATGTTGATTTGATGAATTGATTAAATATTTATTATTTAATTAATGTTTATTTCTTCTATTTGTTTAATAAATTATTATATTTATTAAATAAATTCACTATAGTCTATTCCTCTTATCCTAGGTCTTCATAATTAGTTCTATTAAAAGTGATTTAATTAAATACACAATCACTAAATATGACTAAGTCCCCTAGTCCACCTCATAAACCTAGTCACCTTACACATCATCTTGGCTAAATTAGTTAATTATTATTAATTAATAATGAATCATTATCCTCACCCACACATGTCCTATTATTAAGGGCTATGTGGCCTTATAAGACTTGGTCTCGTGACCACATGTCTTCTCCTACACCAAGTCAAGAGGTAATCCCTATTCTTAAGGAGCTTCTCAAGCCACCTCTAAGAGTCCAAGATGACTCATGGGACACTTGTACCAAGAGTCCTCATGAGGAAGAA
>MU226924.1:43224-62886 GCA_018584345.1 Thuja plicata | reverse complement strand
AAGGCCCCAATTTATAGGAATTTGTGAGGATGAATACCATTTTGGTGTCATAAAACAATAGGAAACAAAACCACCTAGAAAAACCTCATGCCCACCCCCCAAAAATAGCCTCTTACAGATGCTCTTATAGTTGTCATAAGGCATCTCTCATGCATGCCAACCTATGTAAGGAATCTATCATAAATCGTCATAAGTGTTATCATAGAATCTTATGACAGTTGTCATAACCGTCATAGATGCTCTTACAAGTATCCAAATACCTCAAAATAGAGGATTCCAAGAGAGAACTCTAGGCTATTTTGTCTTTTTCCTAAATGACAAACGATAAAAGTAGCTTTGCCTTTACATGGTCTTTTTCACTACCGTTGGTTAGATAGTTCAACCTCTTATGGGTAAATTACAAAAGATATTAGAAAAATAATAAATTAAGAATTTATAATGTTGATGACACCTAAATTCTAACAGCATAATTTGGTTTAAATGTAATAGTTTGTGTTAAACTCTTATCTTAATACTTTGTATAAACTTTTCCATTCCTGTGTATTGTGGTATAACCCTATGTCGGGTCAAGTTTAGTTTGTAATCCTATGTTTCTTTCTTGGAGGTTTTACTTAACACATTGTGTTAAGGATGGAATCATGACAATTCAGGATTATTATTTTAAAATAGTAAATTTTCTTGAATACTATTTGTTAGAGACATTATTTAGACTTATTGGAGATAACAAAAAAACATTGTTATGATTATCTCCGGACATAAAATGATTATTATTTTGTCAAGGCATTCTATTTTGAAAATTTCTCTGTGGTAGTTAGACATGATATTCAAATTTTTAAATTTTTTTTTCTCAAATCAAAGATGAAAGACTAAAATGCATTATTCTTCTTCTCTTAATTTGAGAGAGTTGTACAGAAAAGAAATATTTTTCAAAAAATGAAAATGATTGTATTGTTTTATTTTTAAAAACACATTCAGCACTTTGTTATATATTGCAATTTTGAAATACTTCATAGTATTATACACACATGCATGCATGTATGTATGTATATATGATGTGTGTGTGTGATGTATGTATGTATATGGGTATGTGCACCAAGTTGTGAACCAAAAAAGTGGACACATCTTTAAAAAAAAATTCAAATTTCATATAACCTGATCGGGTTACTAAAAATTCAAAATTGTTCTAGGCTTGGTATCCAAGCCTAGAAAATATTATAAAAAAACTCAATTTGTCTCAGAACCCGATCGGGTTTCTAAATTTCAAATAACTCGATCGGTTTCTGAAAATCAAAAAGTACTTCAAAACCCGGTCGGGTTTTGAAGAAGTAAAAATTACACATTTATTCTCCATAACCCGATCGGGTTATGAAGAAAGTAAAATAGGCTTTGCTCTGGAAGCCATAACTTCCACATACGAAGTCTGATTGAATCCGTTCAAAAAGAATAGGAAATATCTTGAGACAATATAACACATGATTAACCTACGATCATCTCTAGTCATCAACATTTTTTATGCCATCCATTTGAATCAAGTAAGGTATAAAAATAGGTACTCATTATTTCCCATACATGCAACGTATAGGAAAATCAGTACTCTCTCTCTCTCTCTCTCTCTCTCATATTTCCTCTTTTATCTTGTATTGGATTTGATGAGGACCTAATTCACTTGGGGACTTGGTGTTTCCTTGTCTCCTTAAACTTGATGACATTATCCCAACGCATTGATCTACTTTACCATGAGCATGATTTTGTCTCATAGTCCTACCAAAGCAGGGGATAAATATATCGTCTTAAATAGTTAGCACCCATGATTGGATGCCTATTTAGGCCCCATTTTGACAATTTCAAGATTTCATGTTCAATATTCCTGATCCAGCTAACTATTTCTTCCCAATCTAGCACCTACCCTATCTTCCCAGCTTTCCATTTAAATTATAATGATTTTTCCTAGGAACAAAATTCCCTAGTCTTTTTTCCCCAAGGAATGGGTCCAAATTTGAACCCAAGCTCCATTGCAGTGTTGCAATGGGAAACTAGATCTCGTGGTCAGTCTAGCTTAATTTTGAATCTTGGAATGTGTGATGAGGTATATAAATACCCTATCTCTCCTCATTTTGGTATCCATTAGCAACCAATAATATACATAATCTATCTATGTTCAAGAAGCATTTAAGAAATCAATCCATCAAGTGAATTCAAGATTTGAAGGCAAGCATCTAAGATCTAGTCTCTCTCCAAGCATATAGGGAAATTTAAAGGAAATATTCTCCATTAAAGAAATATTCTCTCCCATTATGGACAAGTAGATGATTTATCAATCAATAAAGAAAATCCTTTATCCATTCTCATACATTCTTCCTCCATATCAAGTGCCCAATCAAGCATAAAAATATTGAAGATCTAGGAGTGGCATTCATAAATCCATGCATTTGTGAAGACATCCTTGATTCCATTCTACATTCCAAAGTCAACAACTTTAATACAAGTGGTATTCTAGCATCTCCATGAATATATGTGATCTTAATATTCATTCATGAAGGTATTGGCAAGGTAGATATAATATTTACCTTAAGATTTACTTCCCTTTATACACTCTTATTCCATTTTCAAGGTTGATTCCTAAATAGGGTTTCGACCAATAAAAACCCCTTTCCACAAAATTTTCCCTATTTTTTTGTGTACAGGTATAGGCGGTGCAGCTGTCAGAACATATCTAGAAAGGTCAAGACCTACGAGATTGCTAGTCAAAATTCTGGGCAGATTCATGGGGAATAAAATGCCTCAATATCTTTTATCCCTAGAATAGAATACCTAGAGTCACATGGGTGCCAGGATATAGAGAGAATACTGGGGTAACTCAAGAGTATCTTTATGTGATGAAACTTCCCTATATGTGTTCTAGATTCCTATGTGAGCATTTGGTACACTTGATTTGTCTCTTGATCATTTATACTTAAAAACCTTGTAATCCTTTTATTACCATTTTATCCAGTGTACCTTTGCATTAAGTCTTTCTTGTTTGTGTTTTTCCTTGAGTGGGGACTCGTGTTATCTCCTCAACATGGTGGGATTTGACCTCTTGGTTTCACATGGTTGGGTGGTAGTGATTCTTATTACCATTGAGATCTGCCATTCATGACTTTATGCTAGGATGATCATTGATGTTGCTTCTATCTTCTTGTTCATTGCTTGGAGACTTACTTATTATCATCATGAGATGTATATATTTTATTTCATTTTATGTATTAGTGACATTAATTTAGGGGATGTATATGTACTTATATTGTATTATTGTTATCCCTATGACATGTGCAGTGAAAGTTGTATTATCTTGTATACCATGATGTATCAGTTGTACCATTTTGGTATTACCTTTACTTATGTTAGTAATGAATATATCTTATGATTCAGTTATAATGTATATGTTAGTGTACTTTATGTATTGTGTTCTTTCCATTATGAAAAGGTAAAGAGCTAGTTCATACTTCGATTTGGGTTTTAAAATGAACGTAAGATATATCATGTGATTATGTTTTGGTTAAACTTAGTAGATTAGTTAACTTATTAGTAACACCACATTTTGGAATCCTTGGGAATATTAACTGAGTTAATGTACTTTAATTTTAAGTTATGTTGCACTTGCTTCCACATCTATATTGTTTGATATTTTAAAAAAAATTGTTATGTCAACTAAATATAAAGTTAGGTTAAGTTCTCATGAGTTCCAATGTGGGGTGTTACATTACCAAACTATCTCAAAACATGCATAAATAAAAATATCTCAATCACTGATGTGGTCAGACCAATAAACCACCTCAACAGAAGTATAAAAGGTAACTCGTCAACATCCTCAACCTAGGACTCACATCCAATATAGGGCCTCCAACACACCTAATCCATATCATCAAGCATGCATCTCCTATAGTCTAATTTTCCCAACCGAGGCTGGACAATCACTCCATGATAAGCATAAATGTAAGGTCGATGGATAATACAAACTCTGTCTGTAATAGGCCTCTCTATAGGGAGATAATCCCAAGCCCAAACCTGTAATAATATTGCACCAGCAGAAATTCCAACATTGTGCCTATAGACTACATAATGTAGATCATGATATAAATGTGCAAGCATGCAAGAAACCCAAGAAAATATCCTTGAATGTGCTATCATGTTTGTGTGCATGAAAAGTGGTTAGAACCTATAGCACAAACACTTCAATAAATCCTTACATCCATGGGTTAATAGCATCATAATCAATCAAAATAACAAAGAAAACCCATTAGAAACTGATTTATTACTTCCTAGATGAAGTGAGTATGGTCTATTTTTATTTTTCTCTTAGATTCAACATGTAGACTAGTGAATAGACTACTTCAAAATGAAAGATTCAATGTGAGTATGATACAATGATTGCATTATTTACTCCAAAATCTTGCTAAAATAATACAAACTAAGGTAGAGAATGACAAATCTAAGCTAATAAAGTAGCTAAGAGATATTATCCATCATGACAAATGAGGTGCAAGTAATCTAAGAAAGGAAATACTATGCAAATTAAGATTCCTACAATGCACAATGAACTCTAGATGAAATTTATCATTATGATGTTACTATGAAAGTTGTGGATATATGAAATGAGCTTGAGAAGCTTGATTTTATAGGAATTCCAAGGGAACGAGCAGCCTGCATTCAAAATTGGTGACAGGTTGAGATTATTTCTCCCTCAATCCATGTGAGCTTAATTCATGTGATTAGTCATTGATTGGTCAAAGTTGTGCTAGTTTGGTTGTGGATGAGATGAAATAGCAATTTCCCCATTTTAATTCTTTTTTTTTCAAATTAGGAATTGATGTACACACATGTGTTGAATGGTTCACTTAATTAAAATTATTAGTAATTTTAATTAAATGACTTGATTTAATATTTTTATAGCCTTGATGTTATGATTTGAGATGTATTTGATGATTTATTAAAAGATTTATTTAATTATGCAAGCATATTTGATCACATAATTAGGCATAGTATTTAAATGCCTTTGATTAGGTTTTTAGGACAATTAATCCAGATTAGGGGCTCTTAGTTTACTAGACCAATTTTAGGTGATTACATTAGTAGGGCCCTCTTTGAATCGATGTGTGAGCAGTGCATGGATTCAAAGAACATCTGGTGTCAAAGAAGTGAATAGTTTGATGTGAAGTGATGAAACTATTCCTAATTGAGAACTAATTCTGAACTTGATCGATTAATATTGATGATACCGACTCTAAGCTTGATTGAATGAACATTGATAGATGATTCAAAGATACCAGTTTTGGACCGATAGAGAAGGACTAGAATTTTCAGCTTGATGTGAAGCAATGAAACTGAACATCTGTTCGGTGGTGTTGACAACTAACCAATTTGATGAGAAGCGATAAAATTGGTCAATGTAAGAAAAGACTCTTAAACCATAAGGTTTATTTGAACGAGTAACCATCTTAATGGAGTGCAATGAAATTGATTAATGTTAATAGACTGATTGAGGTAATTAACTTGATATGGATCATGATGAATCCAATTATTAGGAAGACACTACTAGATTGATGCAGTTTGATGAAACTGATATGCCCCTAGAGATTCAACTAAATTGAAGTAGATTAGTTGTATGTCCGAGAAATTTGATGTGAAGAGATAAAATCACTTGTGCACAGAAAGATCAAAGGACCTCAACTTGATATGGATTTTGATGAAGTTGAGATACCCCTAGTGATGAGGTCTTTCTTGATTTGATGATTAAGTTTGACCATTAGCTTGATGATATATTTATCCTACCCCCTCGAGAATGAAATCAAAAAAATTGGTGAAGTACTGCATTGATTTTGGTTGGTTTGATTGATAAAAAAAGTTTTTAATTTTAAATAGGAATGATGTCAGTTTGATTTGATTTGATTTCAAAGAGGTTGCAAATGATTGTGATGAAGTTTTAAGCT
The DNA here is from genome assembly GCA_018584345.1 of Thuja plicata. Taxonomy (NCBI): domain Eukaryota; kingdom Viridiplantae; phylum Streptophyta; class Pinopsida; order Cupressales; family Cupressaceae; genus Thuja; species Thuja plicata. Next base: position 56,917 of record MU226924.1, on the reverse strand, counting down.
TGATTGAGGTCCTCTTAACCAAGTTTGACCAATGTTTGACCAGGTTTGACTTAGTTTGATTTAGATGAGATTGAATTTGAATTGACTCATAACCGGTTATGTAATGAGAAGCTTGATTGCATCAGCGGTCAATTGTGTTTTTTTAGAATAATTGAGAGGGGGGTGAATTAGTGGCCTTAAAAATAACTACAAAAGATCCAACCAAAAAATTATATCACAAATATAATACCCTCAGTTATCTTACAGTCCCAATTTCATCAAGATGTATGCCATAAATAAACTTTAACAAATATAAACAGCTCGATAAGATATATTGTTTATCTTTTCTAGACTTTACCGAGTAGCAACAAATAAACTTAGTGTTAACCGACCAATCCAGTTTCAATAATGTGTAAAAAAAAATATCAATGCAATGAAACATATACACATTTGTTTTGTTAAAGGGTTTCGGGGTTCCCTTCAAAACCTGCTTTTACCGTAATCAAAAACATATACACATTTGACACATAGATTTTAACATGGAAACCCAATATGGGAAAAACCACCTAGGACCGGTAACCCAAAATATTTTCACTCTTCCAAAGTGAGCTCGGTGAAGAGCCAATTCTATTACAGGTTACAATACACACAGTTAAGTGTGACCTTGTTAGAGGATTAAAAAACAACCATTTGTCTTTTGACCTAGCACTCACTATGTTGTCAACAAGAAAACCTTTTGATACCCTTGAGTATCTTAATACAATAAGGATTGTTAAATCCCACTCGGTTAAGAGATTTTCTAAATCAATGGTTAAACTGATACAATAAATGATCTATTCAAAATAAAAATTTAACTTGAAAATATTCAAATCTATTGTTAGTCTAATAATACCTCTCTAATAAAAATACACTTCAGTTCCTTTTCTTTCTTTCTTTGTTCTGCTTGGTGAATGCTCTATCCTATGTTGCTCAGTATCAGCAGAATTCCTTGGTTCTGTTCTTCAACCTGTAAGATCATATTTGCATGAAGAGTTCTATATTCACACAAAATGTATTCAACATTCCTCTCTCTAATAATGAATTCCTTGCCTCTTTATATAGACATGATTAGCCGCTCAATCTCCTTGTTTTTGTCGTAGATCTCTTCTTGATCCATAAAACTCGCCATGCTTTGCTTTATTCCTTAAAGCTCTTCTTTAGTTTTATTCCATAAATCTCTCCATGATAATTGTGAATAAAACGTGCTTTAAATCTCCTTTTCTTTAGCTTAATTGATCTTTTATAATAAAGCAATCAATCAATCAATCCCTAAATATAGCTCTGCCAGCTAAGTAATTTTGTCATTCTTTAACTCCAGTTATGCTTAGTCATCAACTTTAGTTAGCTCAGTCATTAACTCCAGTTATGCTCGGTAATTATCTCTTGCTCGGTAACCCTTTCTCGGTTACTACGGTGCTCGGTATGCATTGTGAACTACTCGGTGTTCACTGTCACTCGGTGTTTACTATCACTCAGTGTATACCGACCTTTTATGTTTTACCAACCACATAAACTTTGTCTCTCCATATCTTCAAGGTTATGGCTATATGAGTATGAACAATCAAACCATATCAAGTTGACATTAATAACAATACAATACATTAATTGATTTAATGTCTTGCATTTACTTTTGCAGCTCGGTGATCATCAACTTATCATCTTCAAATATTCAATCATTTATAGTTCATCAATCTCTCCCTTTGGCATTGATGGCAAAATAATATGAAATATGCAGTATAAAACATGTCATATCATACCAAACTTATTGTTTTATAACCCATTCAAATATTTGAATCTCGGTAAGCTCTTCTAGCTTAGATTTAATATGTTTAATCATAAAAAAATGTTTTCCAAACAACTCTCCCTATAGATTTGATTATGTTGTGTGCTCTCCCTTTCTTCATTCCCTTTAATGGATAGGTGTAGCAATTCTGTCTTTTGATCTTGTCTCTCCCTTTCTTGTAGAATCTCTTCTCCCTTTTCTAGATAGATATGTAGTGTTAACTCTCTCCATTTCTCTCCCTTTGATGGATGATGATTTCATTTAATCTTTCTCTCCAATGATATTGAATCTTTGTCTCCCTCATCATTGGATATTCATGATAGATATTTCATTGAATCTTTCTCTCCCTTTGAAAGCAATGCCAAACAAAAATACAGCTCTGTAGTAGCCAACAATATCTCTAGTGTGTGGTTCAGATAAGTGCCTTTAGTGTACTGATATGTCTTTTCAGTCCATATCTCAGCTTGCATCAACATGATTAATCTTATGATATTGTGTAGGATGATGCAACTTCGAAGTTAGCTTAGTGACTAGTAGACAAGGGATGAACCCCTAGTCTATTCCTTGAGTATTCAAATGTCTCTTTTGGCAAAGGTTTTATGAATATGTCTGCTAGTTGTTCTTTGGATTGCACATATTCTAGTATTACTTGTTTCTCTTGTACTGTTCCCTCAAGTAATGATACATAATAGATATGTGCTTTGTCTTAGCATGCATCACAGGGTTCTTTGAAATGTTTATAGCACTTGTATTATCACAATAGATAATTATTGGGTCAAGAATTGCCTCATTCATACCTTTCAGCAATTGCTTGATCCATGCAATGTTAGAGAAATTTTCAGTAGCAGCTACATATTTTGCTTTTGTAGTTGATTGAGATATGCATCCTTTCTTTTTAATTATCCATGTGACTGGTCTATCACCCATAAAGAATGCTCCTCCTGTAGTTCTCTTTCTATCATCTATGTTTCCAACCCAATCAACATCAGTATAAACTTGCAGCTCAAATTTGCCTTCTTTATTGTACAACAAGCCTTAGTCTTCAGTAGTTTTCATAATATCTCAAAATTCTTTTAACAACAGTCATGTGTGATTCCTTAGGGTTAGCAGAGAATCTTGCAACTATACCAACTACATGTGTTATATCAGGTCTAGTGTGTGCAACATACATTAGTTTACCAATCATTGATCTGTATAAGGTATGATTTACCTCAATTATTTTGTCTTCCTTTGTCAATTTGCATCTAGTTGCCATAGGTGTTCCAACTGGTTTGGAGTCCTCTATCTTGAATATCTTCAAAATTTCTTTGATGTATTTTGATTGTGTGATGTAGATGCCTTCATCCTGTTGTAGAATCTGTAGACAAAGAAAAAATTTAATCTCTCCAAACATTGACATTTCAAAATCTTTTCTCATTTCATCAACAAATGAATTTGCATAGCATATCATTACCTCCAAATATGATATCATCAACAAATATCTCAGCAATCAAAATCTTATCATCAATATCTCCTTTCAAATATAGATTATTGTTGTCACTTGTTCTAACAAATCCAATACTAATGAGATAAGAGTGAAGTCTTTTATACCATGCTCTCGATGCTTGTTTCAATCCATACAACACTTTGTGTAGTTTACAAACCATGTTCCTCTTGTTAGAATAAAAAAACCCTTCAGGTTGTTCAATGTATACCTCCTCTTCTAGTATTCCATTCAGAAATCCAAATTTAACATCCATTTGGTATACTTTGAATCCTTTAAAAGAAGCATAAGAAAGTAGAATTATTACTCCTAGTCTAGAAATGGGTTCAAAGGTTTCTCCATATTCAATACCTTCTTCTTGTGCATACCCTTTGCATACCAGTCTTGCTTTGTTCCTTGTGACTTCTACATTCTCATTAAGTTTATTTCTAAAAATCCATTTGGTGCCAATGACATTTTTGTCTCTCAGTCTAGGCACTAATTTCCATGTTTTATTCTTCTTAATATGTTAAATCTCTTCATTCATTTCACTAACCTATTCTTGATTCTCAAGTGTAGCATTAACAGATATAAGCTCAAAATCAAAAATCAAGCATCTATTGTTAAGTGACTTACTTCTTGTTCTTATTCCTTCTCTTTTGTTCCCAATGATCTTGTCCTGTGGATGGTGTCTTCTGACATATTTGGCAAGTACATGTTTAGATCTTTGTTCTTCATTTTGATCATCATTTTGACCTTCATTTTTATCTTCATCACTTGGTTCAGCATTGTGAGCATTTTCCTGATTCTTGGTGTGTGCAGCTTGTTGCTCGGTTGCATTGTTCTGTCGCTCAGGGAAGGTGTCAGTTTCTTCAATGTAGAAAAATCTATTGTAATCTTCAGGTTCCTTTCTTCTTTCCTCATCTTTTTTCTCAGAAAATTCATCCACTTTAACATTTTCACTCTCAATGATTTTGTTAGAAGATTTGTTTAGACATTTATAAGCTTTTATTTTAGTAGAATATCCTAGAAATATTCCTTCATGAATTTTAGAGTCAAGTTTCCCATTTATATCATCTTTCAGTATATAACATTGACTTCCAAAAATTCTAAAGTAACTCACATTTGGTGTGTATCCATACCATAGCTCATAAGGTGTGTTATTTGTGTGTTTCTTCAATTGAACTCAGTTTAGTGTATAGACAGCAGTACTTACAACTTCTCTCCAGAATGTTTGTGTGATGCCTTTTTCAATCATCGGTGTTCTGGCACAATAAAAAATTGATCTATTCCTCCTTTCAACAATCCCATTTTGTTTTGGTGTTCTCGGTGCATAAACATGTATTGTAATCCCATGCTCATTACAAAAAATAGTGAATTCATCAAAAAAAAATTATCCTCCTCTATCTGATCTTAAACATTTCAGTACTTTTCCACTTTGTTTTTCAACTTTAGCTTTATACCATTTAAACATCTTAAATGCTTCAGATTTCTCTTTTAAGAACATGACAGTCATCATCCTATAATAGTCATCAACAAATAGAATATAGTATCTATCACCATAATAGTTCTTTTTTCTCATCGTTCCACATAAGTCAGTATGGACTAACTCCAGAATAGCATTAGATGTGTAGGTTTTTCTCTTGAAACTAGACTTTGTAATTTTTCATATTTGACAATTCTTGCACATAACATAGTCAGGCTTTGAAATACTCGATAGCCTCTCACTTTTCTTTTCTTACTTATCTTAACCATGTTGTCAAAATTCATATGACATAACCTTTTATGCCACAACCAAACATCTTCATTTATATCCAATAAACAAGTGGTCTCAGCATTATCAAGATAGAATAGATTACCTTTTGTTTGTTCACTAGTACCGATCAACTTTCTTGTTCCATTATAGATCATTTCCTTTTTATTCTCAAATGCAACTCGGTGTCATGTGTTGTTCAGCTGTGAAATACTCAATAGATTATAGTTAAGTCCTTTCACCCAATATGCATTTTCACATCTGATCAGATTATTCAACATGATGGTACCTTCTCCTTCAACTGGGCAAGGTGAGTCATTACCCATCCTAACTAATCCACCATTATAATATTCAAAAGTTTCAAAATTTTTTTTATCTCCAGTCATGTGATGAGTACATCCACTATTAATAATCCAGACATCATTTTTTCTAACTTTAGATATGAATGTTATTTCAACATACCTTTCTTCTTTGTCTGAATCATCCTTCATAGCAACAAATACTACCTCAACATCTTCATCAAGATCAGTATTAGAATTTTCAACTTCGTTCTCAACCAGGTAACAAGCCTTCTTTCCTTTTTCCTTGTGATATTATTTATCTCTTTTGTCAAAGTATCGATTGCTTCTGTAGTCTCGGTCATCACTTCTATCATACTTCTTTTCATAATATTTGTCATTGTCTCTTTCATCCTTTCTCTTGTTAGGGCATCTAGTAGCAAAATGTCCAATTTCTTTACAATTAAAACAGACCAATGGTAATTTACCTTTATATATTCCTTTACCTCTATGTAATCTCCTAGCCATTAGTGCTTCAATTTCAATAAGTTCTTGCTCATCACTATCACTGTCACTATCATTTCTCATAGTGTGTTTGTTACTAGATTTGCTTATTTTTAGAGAAGACTTCAACGCAGACTCAATAGTAGGTAAGACACTGTTGTCATAGTTGTTCATATCAGGTGAAATAAGTCTACCAATCAAACTATCAAGAGTAACATTGTTACTAGCCACTGCTCTCTTTTCTTGAATTGCAGATACTCTAATAGCATAAACAAGCAATAAGGTTCTTAGAATTTTACTTACAATTGTTCCTTCATCTAGTAATCCACCGGTGAGATTACAGTGATGCCAAAGGATGTCTATAGGATCCTTCACAATTTATTTACTACAGACTTGGTCTATTATGATGAGGATCCAGCACCAGGTATAGTAGCTTTGCAATAGGTTTTTTGAGACCATACTATTCTGGACAGGCATCTCACCTTGGATCATCTTATGACACACTACGTTGTTGATTACCCTCTTCCTTGTGTGATGGTCATGTTGATAGGATATATTCTTATGAAATATAGGAGCTAGAAAGGCTTATTATGTGGTTGGGGCAAGATTATGCTAGAGATGTTAGCTGTTGGTTGTATTTCCAGTTTTGAGTTTGCCCTGAAAATTTTGTTGTTCTCATGCTTATCCTTCCTTAGAAATTGAAATCCTGCCTAAGATTGCAAAATTTCCCTCTGTAAATTGTGGTTTCTAGATCAAAAAATTGAAGAGAGATGTCAAAAACCCTAAACCCTAGTTCATTTTGCTTGAAAATAGCAAAAAACCCTAAATCCGTGAAAGGTCTTCTAAATTGAAGTTACTTTTTGTGACTAAGAGGTCACTTGAAACATGTGTTGAAATTTATATCCCATATAGGTCACCAAGTCTCTTAATGTTTTTCAAATATTCTTTGTCTTCTCACGATTTAGCGATTCCCTTCAGTCAGGTGATCTCCGTATGAAAGGAATATACCTTATGTGATTTGGCGATCAAGCGATGACTGTTGATTTAGATCAGGATCAAGTGGCAGTCGAGAAATCTCCAGATTAAACCTCAGTTTATGAATTTTTCTAGCGACCATGACTTTTCACGATCACGTTATCTCCGGAAGTAATCAGGGTTAAGTGCAAAGTTAATGTCGGGTTTCAATGTTCAGTGATAGTCAGGAGGTCTCGTGATTTAACCCAGGATCAAAAATTTATTTCATGACTTTGAGATTATATAGTCGCCTGATCGCCAAATGTAGACCATGGTCAGAAGGAGGGATAGTGCATAGTTAAGTCAGTGATCAGTGATCAAGTTTATGTATTAAGCAATTTGATCAGATCGAGCAGATGTCGTTATGCCTTTATGAGAAAGTTGTAGTCAAGTTATGTTTAAGGCATTATGATAGTGTGCCACGTGTCCATGGTGGGCCCAGATGTAGTTCAAATTGGTCTCTTTAGTTGTGTTATCTCTGGTTTTAACTAAGGTTAAGGCAGAGTTCAAAATTTATATTGTCCCCTGATCTCATGCTAAATTTTGAGTTAGGTTAAAGATCTAGAAATTAGGAGACATGAAGGAGGTTGAGACACGTGTCCAATTTTGCAATGTGGATGAATGTTCAGTCACGTGATCTCTAGTTTTCATTTGGCGACTTAGAGATTTTGGTCGCTGAGTCTCGTAGGAAATTAGGGTTTTCCTCAATGATCATGAGATTTAGCAAGGATCGTCAGATTCGGATGATCAAGATCAATGGTAGTCGCTGAATCTCCAAATGTATGTTGAAAGGTCAAATTTGTTCAGCGACTTGGAGATTAGAGCTTAGTCACGTAATCTCCCGATATGGATCAAAGGTTTAATATGAATTAGAAATGGTTTCAGTTGCCCAGTCTCTGGATTTAACTGCAGTTAGGCAAAATTTCTCACCAATTGGAGTTTACTCAGTCGCTGAATCTCCAAATGCATCATGGTAAGGGGTGATTTAGGTCAAAGGTCAGAGTTGACGTCAGTGTCAGAGGTGATGAGGAATTTGTAGACAAATGATAGCGGGAGGCGTGTCTTGATTTTCTTGTGCTTCATGTGATCAATCTTCAAGTCTCTTGATAAAGATGGAATATTCCAAAGTGTTCAACGATTATGAGTTTGGCTTATCATTGGGTCTCCAGTTGATATCAAATATTCTCTTTTTTGAAGAGACTTCCCGCTGACCATTTGATTAAGATCAGATCTAATGATAGTCGCTGAGTCTTGTGATGAGACCAAATTTAAGGAAAAGGTCCAGCGACTCGGAGACATGAAGAATAGTGATAACTGGAGTCAAAGGTTAAGTTATGACGTTGAGGTCAGTTCCTAGGTATAGATTAAAGATGGATCAGTGGCTGTGTTTTAAAAGGATATTCAAATTTAAATTTGGGTCATTGATCGAGCTATCTTGCGCCACCTGTGACCGTTATGGTTTAAATTCAAATATTAAAAGGGGTTTCCTATAAGATTTCATGGTGGTGATATTTTGTTTTTCAAATTGCAGACAGGGTACGTGAGTTCATCGTTTCTTTTTCCAATCGAAGTAATGACAATGGGAGTTGCTTTGAAACCTATGGCTGATATTTTGAGCATTTTGCAGGAGCATTAATGAGTAGAAATTAATTTCAGATATGACTGATGTGTCCTCAAACATTGTTTCCAGTGATAAAAGGTCGAGATACATAGAATTTAACAGCTGGTGGTGAGGGTTAGAGATATATTTGTTTCAATATCGGTAAAGAAAAGATAGATTAACTAGAACCCAGCTGAGCTTCAACCAGTGGCAAGGAAAATCAGATAGAGGATCGTCATGGGTTTTTCTGACAAAAGGCCAAAGGAATTGAAGACATTAGTTATGAGCTTAGATATTTTATCTATCTTTCTGTTTCAGAAGCAAATTGCTTTTTGTCTTCTAGAGTTTTAGGGTTAGGTCAAAATCATCTGAAGCTTGTTGCATTCTTATTTCATAAGGATTCCAAGATGATTTTGGGCTATATATAGGCCTGTTGTAACATTTTTTAAAGGTTTTTGAGTTTATACTACAAGACATGCTTCTAATTTTGCATACTCTTTTAGCTTTCAGTCTGGATATATTGAAATAGGACATATTAATGAAATACAGTGCAGTTTCTTGTCCCATGTTATTGTTGTCTCTTTATATTTCTATTTATGGCTCTTGTATGTTTAATTTGTAAAGCATCTTAAACATACCAGTTACAAGGTGACTTTCTAATTGCTTGTGAGTTTCTTTCAAGGAGAGAACTAAGTTTCATGAGTGATTTCAGAGCGTTAAGCATTAATGTGAGGATTTGATACAGATGTGTGGAAATGATAAGATAGTTTGTAAGGCACTCTATTTGAGCTGCATATAGTTTGTAAGGCATTCTATGGTATTTCCTTAATTTCTCTCTATGGATTTATGTTTTCATTTGACTCTCTGCCCAAGGAATAGGCACTGGTCTAGGGTTTGGTAAGCAGTTATTTCTTCATCCAATTAATCAACCAATTACATTCAGTTACTAAGAACACATGAGTTGAACTCAAGTGGATTTGTATTAGCCAGATACAATTAAGTTTGTTGATTCCTTGAAGAGTGAATCACTAGGTTAACCCTCCTTAAAAGGAATAAGGATGAGAATCCTTGTCTCATTGATTTTTTCTATTCTTACAATCATAGTTTATCTGGTTAAGATCTGTATCCAGTTGATTTTGGTTATCTACAGGGTATTTTATAAGTTGATTCAATAAAGGGTAAATAGAAAATTAGTGTCCACTATAACATATACTGAATAATCAATAATCATTCAGAGGTAATACCTGCCTGGGCATGTGGAGCTCAAAAAAGGAGGATCTTATCCAATCCTCATCAATTAGGAATTTCTCTTATCTGAATCAGTATTAGGAGTCATAGTGTTCAAACAATCATTCAAGCACTATGGTTCATGCAAGAAAAATCCCTAAAAATTTGGCGACTCTACTGGGGAAGTAAAGAAGTTTATTTCCTGGATTTTCTGGTGCAGTATCTTCTAAATCTTTCAAACCAATTGCAGTTGAGTATGGTTCTAAAAAAATAAATATTCCTCCATTTTTGTAAAGTGAGTCAGGTATGTTTTTTCTTTCATTGCAAAGTGTCTAAAATTCAAAGTTCCTCAAAGATAATATCTATACAATCTTACATGTGGTGAGTGACAACTTTGAGTTCTCTGATTTGCACTAGTGTGCATGTTTAAAGAAAGATTACAAAGAAGAAGTGGACTTGTAGTGAAGAGGCAGAAGATATTTGGACTCCTGTCAAGAGAGGAATTATTAGAAGACCCTATATTGGGGATGTATGTGAAGTTACTTATTTAAAGAAAGTCAGAGTTGGGAAAGAGATCTCAACTGATTCAAATCTTTTCCTCTACAAAGAGGTGGCGGCTCTACCAAGTTTGAAGGTGATTTGAAGGTGACTTCAAATCAAATATTGTTGCAGCTACTCTAATACATCCACGTACTTATCATAGTTCTAAAATTTTTCCTTATTAAGTGATCTAAGCACTAAGAAAAGGAATAAGGTGTAGAAAGAGGTTTGCATATTTCAAGATTTTAGTTGCATTTTTGCAAAATTTGAAGGGAAATATGTTCTAAGAAAAGAGAAGGGTAGTTTTTAATCATTTTGCCTGCTAAGATGGCACAACTACTTAGGGGTATGTTGTATGGTGCTATAATTTTGAAGGTATTCCTGGATACCCAAACCCTATTCCACCAACAGTTAGGAATTTTTTGCCTAAATTCATTGGCTGGGGTGAACAATTAGCTGAGGAACGTATAACCAAGTTTGCTGACTTGATTAATGATCATAACATCATGCATGAGGATGTATTAATGACCTTGTTTGCAATATCTCTAGTAGAGGGTGCAAGTGATTGGATTAAAGATTTACCTCATGGCTTAATAGGATCTATGGAAGCATTAGAAGATTTTTTTATTGAGCAGTATGGTGATATAGAGCAATATGGTGATCAGGAACATAGTGATGATCAAGACATGTCAGAATCAAAAGACCTTGTATCAGAGCTTCAACTTGTTCAGGCAGAAACAAAAATATTGAGACAAAGGCTTCAAGAAAGGCTGGTGTTAACACTACAAGAAAACATGAGAAGAGAGGAGGGTGAATCTCAATATGATTTTTACATAAGGTTTTCTACTCATATCAAGGAGTATAGAATCACTTTTTGTCCTCAGGAGTTTGTATGGGTTGATTTGTTTGTCAAACTTTGTTTTCCTAATACAATTAAGTTGCCAATCTCTCAAATGGTAGAATATATTCAGCATATTATAGAGCGGATGGAAAGTGTTTAAAATATTTCATCCAGAGATACATTTGAGGCTAGATATAGTGATTATGAGTCTGAAAATGTTGCAAATATTGGTGATGAGTCTAGTTATGCTGATGAGACTAAAGATAGTGATATTGAAGCTGAGTGTAATTTGGCTGAAAATATTGAACATGGTGTTGACAATGAGGTTTATGAGCATCAAGAGAATGAAAAGGTAGGTTGCTGTGATAATGCTTTTTATCATAGTGATCCTAAAATTTCAGACCAAGTTTTTGATATTGAATATCTTAAATGCACAGTTTCACATGAGATTGTACTTAGTAGTTATAATATTGAGAATGATGAAGAGAAAATTGTTATACATGATCCTGATATGAATGTTGTATCCTATGATCATGAATGTAATGATCTTTCTCAATATGAAACAGAGGATATGTGTAATCAGAAAGGTTATACTGATTTGATAAACGAGGATGCTAATTTTGAGGGTGTGTCAGAGATGAATGCAAATGATGACAGTTGTTCACTACTTCATAGTGGGGTAAAAGTACAAACATGTATCACACTTTTACAAAGGAAGAGGGCCACGACATGCAAAACTGTTAAACTTTAATGACATAAAAGTGGAATTTGTGTTTAGAATTTGAAAATGATGTAAAGTAATGAAATGTGTAAACTTGGATGTAGTTTATGCCTATAATTTTTTTTTAAAATTTTGAATAATAATTGACATAGATTTTTAATTTTTGAAGGCTATTTTTTAATTGCTGAAAAATGCTAAAAATTGAGGGTCTAGTTCCCACCAACAAAATATATGTAAATAATCTTTTTTTCCTCTGATTTCAGGATATGTTTTAGATGACATGTATAGATAGTGCAGAAAAAAAGAAAGATTGGTTTTCGGTATATATTTTGTCTGTTATAACTATTCAAAGTTAGAGTTACAAAAAATTAACAGTTTTTGTCTCCCACCTAATTTTCCCTAGAAAATCTACACCAAATACAAAACAAATTATACATTCTGGAAGAGGACTCTCTCCTCTAGTGTTAAATATAAGTTTTAATTTTTTTTGAAATGATTTGCTATTTTTTTTCTTTTTTCGAACGAGCATGTTCTTCAATGTTAAAATACCTACTTGGAGTTTTTTCAAATTATAATATATTATATGTAATCAAAACACAATAAAAATTATATGACCATAATCTAGACTCCGAGCTCTATAAAAGGGTATATTTAGATTTTAAAAATGGTTGGGTTTTGATGAAGAAATTAGTTGTCTAAGTGATAAGTTCTATAATTTTGAAATTTTTGCCTATTTGGCTGCCACATAGGATGCCACATAGACAGTTTTGGTCAGAACTGGTTCGTTCGAACCCCCCTATATAACTATGTGCCAATTCTTCATCGATAGAACATAGTTGGCTTATATCTACTCATAAATTTTTGGCCGAAACTGGTCCGTTCGAACCAGTTTCAGACGAAACTCATTTGCCACATTGATGCCACATTTGTGCCACATATGTACGGCCGAAACTATTTCATCCAGAACTATGCAAATGGTCCTCAAGTGCAACACAGCTTCATACTTTTACCCAGTGAACAAATTTCAGAATTCTTGTCAAAGGAGTATCTCAGATATTCAAGATAGGATAGATCTGATCCTTCATGCCCAACATACATTAATTTTGATAAAGAATATGAATCAATGGATCCTGATTTTGACATGTATGTTACTGATTCTCCTTGCATGCCTGTCTCACTAGGATACAATAAGATTTAGTATGATTTATCAGATAATGAGGAAATTAGTGTTGTTTCAGATTCAAAGGATGTGTAGATTCCAGACATAATGTTGAGTATTGATTGGGATAGTTGTATGGATTTTGAATCTTGTTCTAATTCTGAATCTTCCATTAAATCATTAAAGGATGGTCCTTCAGTGGCTCAAGTTGCATGTGCAGATAATGAGTGTATTGGTGTTTTCCCTCCCACCCACCAACAAGTGTTGGATTTGTTTGATACTGACAATATGCAGGATGCTCCTCTTTTTGATGATGATGTCCCTAGTGTTGAATGTCCTCAGGTTTTGTATGGGTTTCAGTATGATTTTTCCTTTGATGTGAAAGCTACTGATGTGGATGGATCTAATAAAATTAACCCCAGCAATGTGATAGAATTGGAATACTTTCCTTTTTAGTGGGATAGTGAATTTCCAAGGTGTTGCCTAAGAATTGAAGGGGATAAGTGTTGAATCTACCATATTGTCTTCTTATCTAATGAATGTAACATACATATGCCACACAATTTACATGTTTACACTCTTCCTGGTTTTCATGGAAGCTCAGATGAATATGCAGATAATATTTTATGTACTAAGCTAATACAAGATGACAGTGGGTTAATTCAGATGGATGTGTTAGGGATTTTTCTTGTATGAATCACAGTGCTTGAAATAACTACTTGAACACCATGCTTCCTAATACTGATTCAGGGACAAGAAAAGCCTAATTGCTAAGGACTGGATAAGGTCCTTC
>MU226923.1:1403496-1415054 GCA_018584345.1 Thuja plicata | reverse complement strand
ACAACAGAAGCATTTGATTCTTCCTTTTGAAGGAATATGCTTGGATTTGTACTTGCCTTTTCTTTCTTTGTTATGTACAAATAAGACCTCTTCAGATTCTGAGTCTTCATTATGATCAAGTAGAATAATCACCAAGGCAATTGCATTCTACTACATATTAGTTTATACATTATCTTCAGATCTACATTTCTTAACATATTTTTTATGTTTATGAAGGCGTTTACACAAATAAACTTATGGAGGCTCTAACCATCTTATATGTTGTTGAGTGTAGTTGTGTTCTTGGTTGGACTAAGATTATTTGTGAGTTTGACTCTTGGTGGTGACTTTGCTCACTAGGCATCAACTTGATGGTGTTAGTTGGCAATTGGCTTTGGTCATTTGTCAGATTCTTCGGTTAAGTGGTTCTTTTGAATTTGTTGTTTTTAGGCACATTCCTAGGGGAGTGGAATGGTGTGGCTGTGTTTGGCCAAATGAGCTTATGATCAAATGTATGCTTGGAATATTATGGATAAGAGGTAGTTGCCTCCCAAAACAACTCATATGTTGGATCATTTAGTGAACAATGACAGGGTTTCATAATACTCTTTGCTGAGAACATTGTCTTTCTTCTTGTATCTAATCTTGTTATTGAAATTTTTTTTGCCTCTCTTTTAGTTAAATGTTAAAACTAAAATATTGTTTTTTCCTTTGATTAATCTACCATTTTAACACAACAAACTTTTGAAGAACTCTACAAACTAGCAAACTAGCAAACTAGAATAAAAATCACTTTTATTTTGTTTTATCTTCTCAAAAATAAAGTAAAAAGCTAAAACCAAATCAGAACAATACTTTTTTTTGGGTGCTACCATAATACCATTTTCATCAAAGGGACAAGAGTAGTGGCTTCAACTAATTCATTGTCTTTTGATCTTTAAGCCACTAAATTTTATTGATATTTACCAATATCTATTCTAACCTCCCCAACACTTGATCTATTCTTACATTTTTGTACTTATATTTTCTCTTCACAACGTTCTTGACACTTAGTTATTCAATCCTTATGTAATACAACCTCCCCTGTATCATTCTTTCTCTTCTTGATCTTCAAATGCCACTTGAAATTTTCCGAAGACAACTAATTTAACATACATAAGAAAATATTCGGGTTACTGAAGTTGGCTTAAGTTGTTAGGCTGTCCCATAGGCTGTTTTTAGCCTCATGGACGTTAAAATTTATCTCTCTTATATTTCTCATATAGCTCTCTTTTTCTTGCCTCCTTTGTTTTGCCTACCTTGGGGTTTTTCTTTTCTTTTTTTACAATGGATGATTGTTAGGATTAAGGTGACATCTGCCATTTTTTGTAATACATCTCTAAAAGAAGAAGGGTTCCACTAGCATTGATAAAGGTGACTTGTGCATATAAATATTTAGTTGATTTTTTAAAATGTGGATGTTTAGAATGGGATGGTAAAATACAAATTAAGAAAATAAAAAGACGATTATAAGAGATGTTGTCTCTTGATATCTTTTCATTTGTGGCATTTCATGTGATGTTTCATTTACAAGTTTGGACACCAGGTTAGAGGAAATGTTTTGGAGAAAAAACCTATGTCCCTATTCAACCCTTGGAGGCAAATCAAAGGATGGGTTGTTTGGATTGAAGAGTTATATGTGGATGTCAAGATTGGCGCATAAGATATTTTTTACGACTATAAATCAGAATGTGGAAAAGGGTGTAATAGTAGAATATAGGGTTATATTATTGGTACAAGAACATAAGAAGGAATATTTTAGAGCACAAAGTGGTTGTTTTCAAGAGCATGTGTTTCCATATTGGAGACAGAGCAAAATGAAATTGTGACAAATTGTAATATTGTTAATGCATATTTGGTCTCTCTTCTTTGTGGAGTTCATTCTCGCAAAGGTTTCTCTACATTTATCTTGTGTGATGTGATTCTTTTGTGTTGCTTATTCGTGGCTCTTTGTTACTATCTTATGTTGAGGTTATCTTTTATTTATTGTTATTATTAGTTCACAGAAGGTGTTGTTAAGCATGTTAGCTTATTTTTAGCACCATTAAATATATAGATCTAAGCATTGTGATTTCACATTGTAACTAGGGGTTCAATTAGTAGCTATAGGCCTGCAATAACAACAAAATCTCAACCACAAGAAGATTCATTAATATTAGTTAGTTCCCTAATCTCAAAAGAGGAAATGAAAATTAGAGAATGCATAAATAATTAACAAGATGAAATCAATTCCAAATAAAGCATATGCAAACCAGTAATTCCTCCCTTGTTGTTCTCCTTCTTGATGCAATGTGGGCCCTCAGAACAAGTGCTCAATGTGACACCATAAGAGTTTGAAGCGTGTGGTTACCAAATACAAGAATAAGCTCTCTATTTATAAAATTTTTGAGGTTTCAATCAGGATTCCTTGATTGGTGAGACTGATTGACTGTCATTGAAGAGTGAAGAGTGATAAAAGAAATAAAAGAATTCATTTATTTGCACATGGGGGAATATGAATAAATAATTAAACTTATTTATTTATGAGAGGAATAATTAGTTAATTAAATAAAATATCATTTATTTAGTTGAGTGGGAATTTGACTTATGAAATGTAATGATTACATGGGTGTAATAATAACAAAGGGGGAATATCAATTAAATAACATAATTATTTAATTAATTGAAATGACGTAGAGAATAATAAAATAATGTTAATTATTTAATTACTTTATAGAATAATTAGTGATGACTATTAATTAGACTTTCAATAATTAAATAATTGATTAAGATTGCTTAGTTATGAAAAAAGAAAGAAATTATGAATTTGAATTTAGAACATGGTAGAAGGATACAGATTAAATAAATTAATGATTATTTAATAATTTAAGAGGAATGTTAGTGAAATTGTCGCTTGCAAGCGTGAGACATTTTCAGGTGTCTACATTTTGCCCCTCTTTGATACAATGCAATTTCAGGTATTGTTTCAAAGAATAATTAATAAAAATCATGTCTTTGTATGCTCCTGCAGGACTAAGGTGACGACGAGATAATAGGTGCCCCCCTCAAGATATTGTTTGTGCAAGAAGACATGAATGATCTCTCAAAAGAAGATGATGAATGTTATAAGAAATGATGAAAGAAAATAATAATTAATAAGAAGTGAAGACTATTGGTAGGTTATGATGATTGTTCGATCGACATTGGTCATAGAGATTGTTGATAAGAATCGTGTCTAGTTTCAGGAAGGACTCGTCATGTTTAAGACTAGCGATAATATCTAGTTTTAGGGAAGACATACCCTGTATAAGACAAGTGATGATGTATGGTTTCAGGAAAGACATCATGTTTAAGGTAAATGATGATGTCTGTTTTCAAGAAGGACATCATGTTTAAGACAAATGATGATAAAATGATTGACTTACTGAATTGACTGATTGAAAATTGATTTGAACATTTTGATAAATTGATTGACTAATTTGACTAATAAAAGAGATATTAGTGACATGACTAGGTTAAGAAGTGGTTAGATAGATTAGGTGAGAAATTGGACCATTAGTTTGAAATTCATTCATTAAATACCACATTCTTTAAAATCTTCAGATTTTGAGCAATTATTTTTTCATCATTGATCCACTTTTATTATATCAAAACGGGTATTGCCCCACCAAGATATGAAAGATCAAGAGAGGATCATCCTATTGCATTTTAACAAGCACTTATAACAAAAAAAGAATTTTAATCAATCCATCTAAATCGTGCATTAAGAGTCAAAGTATGTGCAGCGTCCATGAGCATCACTATCTCTCGCAATATTTTGTGTTGGAGATACTTTGCCCATGTGTGAACATACTTCTCCCAGACACTCAAAGTGCTCTTTTAATACTTCATAGAAAACACCCTACAAACATAAGACAAAGAAAAATAGAACCATGGACCATCTAAACTTCTATAATCACTTGTGGATATCCCAAAGAAGCATTAGAACATGACTCAAGATAAATTAATAAAAAGGTAAGATTCACTTGACCAAGTGAGTCAATGGTGTTCAAATGTGAAGTTGATGTTATTCATGTTGTTTTTATTGATGTCAACATATCCTATGTATTTTCATGTTTTAGTTGTATCGGTTTGTGTGTATCGATAGTCTTGGTGGTATCGATAGTTGCACCAATAATATGTGTATCTCGGTAGATGTGTTTACCAAAAGATGCGCTTCATATATCTACCCTTATCCTTTTCGGTGTTGGAACATATGGTGGGACAGTTGTTTGGGTTTGATCCTATTTGGAGCATGTTCATTTGTGTTTCGGTCCCAACGGTTATTATGTAACATGTTCATCATGTCCGCTGGAATCGACAACTTTGGATATGGTATTATGTGTTGGCATGCACGAGACGAATTGTTTTGGCCGACATGGTTGATGACATCAAGCAATATTAGAAGAGCGGGGACTTATTTTGTTTGTGTGTCTTATACATTACTTGTATGCGAATTGATTACGATTTTTTTTTAGGAGATCTGTGTATTGCTAGTGTGTGTGGCAAGGTGTTGGTGACTGTGATCTAAGTGGTGAATTCATTTTCTTTTCATACACTTTAGCAGTGAGCCTATTTATATCTTAGGATAGTTAACCTACCCTACAGTGAGCACAACTGATAGTGAGCCTTTGTAAAAATCACCTTAACTGGTGTCACCCTAATAGTTGTTTCATTTCATGAGAATTAGTTTCTCTGTGATTTTTCCCAGTCTGGGTTTCCACGTAAATATTGATGCTCTTTGTTTTGGTGTTAGTGTGCTTTTCATGTTTACATCTATTGTGAATATTTAATGTGCTTAACCAATAGTTCTGAAGTTTTTATTACTGTTGTTTATTAGTTTATCGACAAAGAAAAAGTTTTCTAAGGTGTCTGGGAATAAATGATTCACCCCCTCGCTCAGTTATTCGACTTGTTCAACAATTGGTATTAGAGCTTTGTTCCTCGGTGAAGAGCTTAATCGCTTGAGACAAATCTAATGGCGCATAAATTGAACATTCCCATGTTTGATGGATTAGACTACAAATCATGGAAAGATCAGATGAAAGGTTATTTGGTTTCTATCGGTTACAAGACTTGGAAGCATGTGGAGACAAAGTATGTGTTTCCTTAGAATGACCCTACCACTCAGGATGAAATCGAGGTGTATGAGGAGGATGAAAAAGTGATGTATGTTATTACTAGTGATTTATCAAAGACTGAATTGGCTAAGGTTATTTCTTTGAAGACCGATTATGAAGTTTGAGAAAAGCTAAAAGAGATCTGTGAAGGAAATGATAGGGTTAAGTTATCTAAGAAGCTTACAACTAAGATACACTATGAGAATCTGACAATAGAAGATGGTGAAGACTTTAAAATATATTTTTAGAGAGTTGAGAATGTTGTGAATGAAGTAAAGAAACCAAGGAGGCACTATTACCAATGAGGATTTTATGCAAAAGATCGAGGAGTTGTATGATCCGAAGAAGTTTACTATAGAATAGTTATTTGGCACCCTGGCCACATTTGGGGTAAGGAAGTTTGGGAGAGAGAAGAGAAGATCAGAGACAACTTTCAAGGCAGCAAAATCTAATGAAGATCTTGATGGCGATGATGAAGAATAATTTGAAGCGAACTTTGCAAGAAGACTAAAGAAAGGTATCGACAAGTACAAAGGGATGTTACCTCATAAATGTTTTAGATGTGGTAAAATTGGTCATTTGGCTACTAGATGTCCATAAAAGGGTCCTCGACAAAAGTTTATGAAGTTCAATAAGAAGGATTATTATGTGAATGGAGATGTTGGTATCTCAAATGATGAGTCAGAAGCATAAGATTTTTTATTTTATGCTGAAGAAGATAAGAAATAGGAAATTGATATTTCTAACATATGTCTTGAGGCTGATGATGATGTTGAAATTGCTTTATATGTTAGAAGAAAGAAAAATGAATCGTTAGTTAACAATTGTTGTTCTTATCATATGACTAGAGATAAGAGTAAGTTTGTTTCACTTGACAAATATGATGATGGTCTTGTTAGATTTGGTGATTATAACGTTGTTTACATTGTTAGTAGAGGATCTATTACTTTTGATGGAAAGAATAACACTGCCAATGTCTATTATGTGAATGGTTTATATCATAATATTTTGAGTGTTGGATAGATGTGTGGGAATGCATATGATGTTATTTTAAAAGAAGGATGCTAGATTTGGAAGAGATCTGGAAATGTGATTGTAGTTGGAAAAAGGACGCGAAGAAACATATACTAGCTTGAAGGAGCTTCGGAATGATGTTGTTTTCTATCTCAGACGAATGAGAGTTGACTTTGTCTCCAGAGGATGTCTCACATCAACTTTGATAATTTGGTAAGAATAAATTCATCTCGAGTAGTAAGAGATTTACCTAAATTATGCAAACCAGATAATGTGATCTGTAAAGGACATCAAGAAGGAAAATAGAGGAGAGAAACATTCAAAGAAAAATGATATTCATCTACCGGTTTGTTGGAATTAGTACAATCTAATATTTGTGGTCCTACCAGAACAAGAAGTTTTCAAGGTGAGAGATGCTTTATACTTTTCATTGATGACTATTCAAGAAAGACTTGGGTTGCATTCCTTAGAGAGAAATCATAAGCATTTGAGGAGTTTAAAATATTCAAGGCTAGAGTTGAAAATGAATGTGGTAGAAGGATTAAATACTTAAGATCTAACAAAGGAGGAGAATTTACTTATGATATGTTTGAAATTTACTGTGAGAAACACGACATTAAGAGACACTTCTAATGAACTATAACTAATTAAATGTTTGAAGATGATAAGTTGATGATCACCGAGTTGCAAAAGTGAATGCAAGGCATTAAATCAGTTAATGTATTGTATTGTCATTGATGTCAACTTGATATGTTTTGATTGGTCATACACCTATTTTCATAGACTTAAAGAGTTCAAGTGACAAAGTTTATGTGGTCGGTAAAAGATAAAAGTTCAGTATACACCGAGTGACGGTAAACACCGACGAATAGAGAACACCGAGTAGTTCACAGTGTATACTGAGCATCACAGTAACCGAGCATAACTAGAGTGGTCACCGAGCATAACTGAAGTTGTTATCGAGCGTAACTGAAGTCAATGACTGAGTTAACTAAAGTTGATCACCGATCAGAACCGAAGATAAAGAATGACAAAAACACTTAGTTGGCAGGAGCTATATTTAGTTTGACTAATTGATTGCTTTATTCTTATCGATCAATTGAACTAAAGCATGGAAGAGATTTAAAGTGTAGTTATCAAGGAGAGATCTACAAAATAAAACTAAAGCAGAGCTTTACGAGATAAAGCAAAGAATGTTGAGTTTTACGGATCAAGAAGTGATCTACGATGAAAACAAGGAGATTGAATGACTAAAACATGTCTATATAAAGAGACAAGTAATTCATTATGGAAAAGAGGAATGTTGAATATAATTATGATGAAGATAGAATTCTTCATGTAGATCTGATCATACAGGCTGAAGAACAGAGCCAGGGAATTCTGCAGACACCGAGCAACATAGGACAAAGCATTCACCGAGCATAAAAAAGAAAAAAGGGGAGAAAAGGAATTGAAGAGCATATTGATCAGAGAGGTATTATTGGACTAAAAATAGATCTAAAAATCTGCAATTCAAAGTCGTATTATTGAACAGATCATTTACTGTTTCAGTTTAACCATTGATTCATAAAATCTCTTAACTGAGTGGGATTTAACCATCCTTAATGTATTAAGATACTCAAGAGTATCAAAAGGTTTTCTTGTTGACAACATAGTGAATGCTAGGTCAAAAGATAAACTTTTAGTTTTGAATCCTTTAACAAGGTCGCACTTAACAGTGTGTTTGTAACCTTTAATAGGGTTGGCTCTTCACCGAGCTCACTTCAGAAGAGTGAAAATTTTGGGTTACCGGTCCCAAGTGGTTTTTCCCTTAACAGGGTTCCACGTTAAAATCCATGTGTCAAATGTGTATTTCTTTCATTGTATTGATAGTTTACTTTACACATTACTAAAACTGGATTGGTCGGTAAACACTAAGTTTAATTGTTGCTACTCGATAAAGGCTAGAAAAAGATAAACAATATATCTTACCGAGTATTATATATTGGTTAGAATTACATAAGGCATACATCTTGATGGACTGAAAGATAACTAGATGATATTATATTTGTGATATAATTTTTGGTTGGATTATTGGAATTATTTTTAAGGCTGCTGATTCACCCCCCTCCCCCCTCTCAGTTATTCTAACAACTTCCTACAACATTTACCATTCACCATGAAAGGCTTTGGGGGACTTTCTGATGTTGTCTCATGATTCCTACAACATTTACCATTCTACTATTTCTCACATTTTAGTTGATATTGACACTTCACATGGTCTTCCAGTTGAAATCAAAATTGAATCAACTTTAGGATCATGGATCCAACAGCTTGACTACGAGAGTATTCCCTTCAGATGTCGTAAATGTTTTAAAAATGGACACATCTCTTCTCAATGTAGCTTGGAAGTCAAGAAAAATAAATCATCTTCTTCTTGGTGGAAGGGCGCCTCCTCAAAACATTACTCAGTCAGGAAAAGTTCCTCCATTCCTGGGATGAAGGATAATCTTGTTCAGCCTGCTGATGCCCCTGCTGGGTCTTTGGAGGTTGCTGGTCTGGTTTTTGAATCTGATGGGGTTGTTCTTTCTGGTGGTGATTATGTTATTTCTCCACTGGAGGATGGTGCTGGTCGATCCGCTGGTGGATCTCTGCCTGCTAGGGATGATCCTGATTTTCCTTACTGGTGGCTGATGGGTCTTTGGTCACTAGTTTGACTGATGATCGACCTGGTTCGGATGAGACTACTCCTACTCAATTGTCGGTTGGGGCTAATGTTGGCCATGTGTTGGAAGTATCGTTGGAGGATTCTTTTCCTTTGCTAGGTGCTAGTGTGAGCTGGCAGGATGAGGCTGCTAGAGTGGATGATGGTTGGGTTATTTTTAAAGGCAAACATCTTAAGAGATCATCTTCCTCTTTTGATATGACCCTTCAATCCCATATGAAGGAAATGAAAGGATAGTTCTCTCTTCCTGTAATTTTACCCCTCTACTCTATCTTTTGTTGCATTTTGGGAGGTGTCTCTTCTTTGTTTTTCAATTTGTTTGTTTCTTTTAGGCCTTCTATTTAGGCAGTCTTGCTGGGTTATAGGAACTTCTATTGCTATATTTTAAGTTCCTCTTATTTACAGGGTTTTGGGTCCCCTTGAAAACCTGTTGTTACCTTAATCAAAAACATGACATTAAGAGACAATTTTTCAGTGGCTAGAAGAACACAATGGAATGGTGTAGTGGAAAGGATGAATCAAACAATTCATGAGGAAACAAGAATAATGTTAAGGAAGCAAGCTTACCAAAAATTTATTGGAGAGAAGCAATACATACTCTTCTGTACCATAAGAACTGTGGAAAGACATCATATGAGTTATGGCATGGGAGAGAACCTATAGTTAAGTATTTCAAAGTCTTTGGAAGAAAATTTTACATTCAGAAAGATGAAGATTATCTTGGAAAAATTGATAGGAGAGCAGATGAAGTTATATTTTTGGGATACTCGACAAGACGAAAGGCTTATCGGTGTTACAATAAAGGACTGAATACAAATGTGGAATGTGTGAATGTGAAGGTTGATTGTGAATCTTGATTATGAATTTGATATAGAGGATAGAGGAAATGACAGTAAGAAAGAAGAAGAGGAGAGTTAACCAACACCAAGATCTGCACCTAAGAAACCAAGGTATGTACAAAGAAATCATTCATAGAACCGGATTATTGGTGATAAGAATAGAGTTGTTACTAGAAGTAGAGCAACGCAAGATCATGCTTTGTTGTGTCTACTTTCGGAGATTCAACTTGAATTTGTAAAATAAGCATGCAATGATCCAAATTGGGTAAATGCAATGAAGGAAGAACTTGATCAGATTGAGAAGATTTAGACCTGGGAACTTGCGCGCAGACCTAATGATAAGAATGTGATTGGAACTAAATGGGTGTACTAAAACAAGTTAGATGAAAATAGTAAGGTAATAAGGAACAAAGAAAGGTTAGTATGAAAAAGCTACACTCAGATTGAAGGAATTAACTTTGAGGAGAATTATTCTCTCATTTCTCAAATGGAGACAAATCAAATATTTATGGCTTTTGTAGCACATAAGGATTTCAAAGTTTATCAGATAGATGTGAAGTCAACATTTTTGAATAGAGAGCTGAGGGAAGAGGTTTACATTGAGAAACCAGAAGGTTTCTGATCACAAGAAGAATTGAGAGCCAGGGATAGAAGACTAAACATATATTTGATTGGACAGATGTTTCAGAAAGGTTTTGTAGACAACAATCTGATTATAAGAAATATTAAGATCAAATCCTGATTGTTCTTGTGTATGTTGATGATATTATTTTTAGAGGCAAGGATTATTTATTTCTTGGATTGCAGGTAAATCATAGTAGTAAAGGCATTTTTATTTCTCAGTCCAAGTATGTCAAGGAATTGTTGAAGAAGTTTGGGTTGATAAATTCTAAAATAGTTTGTACTTCAATTGTTACCGACTGTAAGTTAACTAAGGAGGATGAGTCAGTGAAGGCATATGCAAGTAAGTATAGATCAATGATTGGTGGATTATTGTACATAACTGCTACTAGACCAAATATTATGTATGCAATATATTTTGCAACCATATTTCAGCAAGAACGGAAAGAATCACATGCTATGGCGGTGAAAAGAATTTTGAGATATTTGAAAGAGACATAATAGTTTGGTTTTTGTTATCCAAAAGGTCCAGATTTCACGTCGACAACTTATACCAATGTATATTGTGTGCATAAATATTGACACACTTCTATGAATCATTCCATCCAAGGTTGCTCAAGAATGAGGCCTCAAATATCGATCCATAGCTCTCTAGTAATGGAGTGCAAAGGTGTGAAATGGAGGCCCTCAGATTGACCTAGTTAGTGCCTATGCAAGTACACCATGAAACGAGAGATTCGAATGCATGAAAATGAGATCTATTCTATATGATAACAATGCATAAAAGGAAATTAATCTAAATGATAACAATGCATGACTAAATCTACGAAAGGAAATACAAATGCAAGTTTAATCTATGAAAATAAACATGAATCTAATCTACATGAGTAGCCATGAATGCAAGACGAATGAGACAAGAAGAGAGAAGTTGCAATATCCAAGCTCAAATGCTCAAATCCTCCTCCAAAATTGCTCTCCAAACCTGCAACATAACAATACTATGAAAACCTAATATATGAATGATTGATGATTGATGATTGATTGATGATTGATTGATGATCAAATGAGAAAGAGAGGTTTGCTTATATAGGAAAGTAAACGATTGAGATTAAGAGGCAAAAATCAAAGGCTATGATTAAGAGGCAAAAACCCACCACTTAGGAAGATGTGATGAAAAAGGGATTTTTATTTAATTTATTTCCTTTTTCAACAAATAAAGTGCTT
>MU226923.1:1375720-1388545 GCA_018584345.1 Thuja plicata | reverse complement strand
ATAAATAGAATTACATTGCTTTATCCGTCGTGTAAAAATCAGATCCACAATTTGCGGGTTCTTTATCTGTCTGTCGGTTCTGATGGTCAGTTTTCTTGGTTGTCGGTGTTCCTTTCTTGAACTTGTCGTCGGGTATGCCTTTTTTGTTTCTGTCGGGTTAGTTCTGAAAACTGTGTCACCGGTAATGCTTGTGGTCACTGGTGATGCTTGTGGTCTCTAGTGATGCTTGTCACTTTTATACTTAACATTTTTCTTGTGACCTTTGTATTCTGTCGGGTATGCTTGTTGTATGTCGGTAATGCTTGTAATCTGCTGGTGAAGCTTGTAGTCTAGCGGTAATGCTTTAGTCTACCGATGATCTCTGTCAATGTTTTTCACTAAGTGTACTAATGGAAAAATAATGTCATCAACTTTTTGGGACAAGTTTTGATGATGTATAAAAACATCAATCACACAATCAAAATATGACTGCAGGACTGAGTGAAAAAGAAATATATTGTCTATGTTTAGTGACTTTTGCAAGTTACAAGTTTTCACTTGGTCTAACACAATGAAAAGAAGACACAAGTAGTCTAATCTAAGGTCAATTGGCTTCGTACAAAATATTTCAGGACCATTTCTTGGTAGTCCGTTAGCTCACACAACTTGTCACACTCTAGGACGTAAGCCGTTTTGAATGCGTCTATATTTTTCTTTTTGTTAGGTACCTTTTGACATGTCAAAGAACATTGCTCTTCAAATAACACAATACCTTGGGACACATATGATGGGGATCTAGTGGGGGGAAATTCTTCCCTCCCCTTGCACTGAAATAATTTGATGTTTGGGGCTAAACTAGGTGGCATGCAATTACAAGGGTTTTAGTAAGGTTTTGTGGAGTCTCTCCAATTAGTTTGTACATGTGTGAGACACTAAAATCTCTTGTGGACCATGTTGAATCCTTAGGCATGTCGGACTGATTTGAGCTATCATCCACACACCTTGCTCGAGCTTGGTTAGATATAACACATTTAGGGGTTTGCCCCACGTCTTGTTTATATAGCGATTGGAAGGGGTTTGCCAGTTTGAGGTCGTCCCTTGTGATGTTTCTCATACACTATTCATTTTAGGTGCACTTGGAAAGGAAAATAGATTGATTTTAGATTAAGAATTAGCACTGTTTCCATGCCACAAGCTAAAAAACAAATGTTAGTACAAAAAAAAAACTAAGAATCTAGAAATCAATTTTGGTAATCCATGTGTGCACTAGCATCAGTAGAACAAAAATAATTGTTTTAGTGATTCTACTTATCTTGTCCAAGTAAGTGTTGAAAAGTCTCTCTCTCTCGATTGCATCATTTCATGGCTGCATTTCCGTAGTTTCAAAAGTGCAAGTGCGTTGTTTGATAATTTAGAATATAAAATGTTAAGACAAAACATAATTTTTATCAAGAAACTACGTTAATTTGGGACTGTGAGTGCATCATTTCAGGACTAGGAGTCCATAATTTTAGGACTACGAGTGTGGCACTATGAGTGTCTAAGTGTGACAATTCAATACGATGACTGCAACGATCGAATACAGAGACTGTTTTGATTTTGACTACTAAGTGTGGCGACCCTTCCCTGTTACCTATGACAGATTAAAAATAAGAGAGGACAGAAGTAGGATTTCAAGTGTGAAGATTAGCATATCAATATTCAACACTGAGGAAAAATACAGTAGACATCAGGAATTATAGCAATAATAACAGTAATCAAACTGAAAACATGAAATGTAGAATGATCAAGGACAAGATCTAAGACGATAAGAGAAGACACCGACAATGCATAAGTGTGTCATGTGTGTCATTTTAACTGAATGAGTGTGTCAATTTACTGTGATAAGTGAGTTGTTTTGCATATGTAAGTGTGTCGATTTGGATATATAAGTTTGTCGATCCTTCCTCAGTCTGCAGATTACCCAAAAAGATCATATTTTAGAAGTCGGGTGCTTCACATTGAGTTCACCATTGTAATTAGGGGTTCAATCGATAGTTGTAGGTCTCCAATAACAATGAAATCTCAACCAGAAGAAGATTCATTAATATCACTTTGTTCCCTAATCTCAAAAGAGGAAACAAAAATAAGAGAATGCATAAACAATTAACAATATGAAATCAATTCCAAACAAAAGCATATGCAAACCAGTAATTCCTTCTTTGTTCTTCTCCTTGATTGGTGGGACTGATTATCTGTGATTGAAGGGTGAACTCAGACTAATTGGGAGTTCAACTCACTTGATTGTCTTGTCAATAGAATAGATTGATCTGTTAAGAGAATAGATTGAAGAGTCAAATGAATTGATTGATTAGATGGGATAGAATATTGGATATATTGACTTGTTAACTGAATTGATTGATTAGTCAGAGTAAGGTGATTGATTAGTTAACTGAAACTCGGTATTAGTCAGAAGTGGAAGAATAAATATGATTAAATAAATTGATCTGTCAATAGAATAGATTGATCTGTTAAGAGAACAGATTGAAGAGTCAAATGAATTGATTGAAGAGTTGACTAATTAGATGGGATAGAAGACTGGATAGATTGATTTGTTAACTGAATTGATTGATTAGTCAGAGTAAGGTGATTGATTAGTTAACTGAAACTCGGTATTAGTCAGAAGTGGAAGAATAAATATGATTAAATAAATAAAAGAATTAATTTATTTGCACATGGGGAATATAAGTAAATGATTAAACTTGTTTATTTATAAGAGGAATAATTATTTAATTAAATAAAATACCATTTATTTAATTATGAGTGAGAATTTGACTTATGAAATATAATTATTACATGGGTGTAATAATAACAAAGGGCGAATATCAATTAAATAACATAATTGTTTAATTAATTAAAATGACACAGTGAATAATTAAATAATATTAATTATTTAATTACTTTATAAAAGAATTAGTGATGACTATTAATTAGACGTTCAATAATTAAATAATTGATTAAGACTGCTTAATTATGAATTTGAATTTAGAGCATACTAGAAGGTCGTAAATTAAATAAATAATAAAGATTATTTAATAATTTAAGATGAATGTTTGTAAAATTGTCACTTGTAGGTGTGAGATATTTTTAGGTGTCTACACACATTAAGATTAATTAATTTCAGATTGACATACAAATTTTAGATTTTTTATTGTACTAATTCAAGATTGGTATCTCACCAATTGATGTCATAACTTGAGAATACATCTTTAATGTTAATTCATTGGATGAGATTGAAAATTACCGAACAAGTGGTATTAGAGCTAACTTGGTGTAAGAGCTATTGAGTTGGTAAAAGGGTGGTTTGTCACCTTTCTTGAAATATTGGAGGCTTGCGAGCTACAATTAACGTGCTAGAATCTAAAAAGATGAATAACCCAGAATAACTAATGCAAACAAATAGAAATAAAATTGTGAAAGCAAATGATACAAGAACAAAAGAATAACACAGAGTTAGCCTCCAAGAGAGAACTACAAATGCTAAATAGCATTAGGAGAATGCAAGGGAAAAAATTGTAGAATGCAATTACAATGTGATAGAATGGGATAACAAGACTAGCTAGGAGTGATTATATAAAGGAAATGAGAGAGTGTAGAGGTAGTAAATACAACCAATGAGAAGAGACCACTGCAATAGCCTAAAAGAGGCAAGTGTAAATCCCATGGAAGATGTCAACATCATACACCCACCTACACTAATTACTCACTTTATTAATCCTAAGAAAGCTTAATTAAAAGTGTAAGATAAACCTGCGATTAGGAAAAAAACCAACTAGAAAACAAAAACCTCCACTAACACCCCCAACCTCCTTGAGTGAAACTTAGGTAGATCAAAAGATGATGGCTCTTAGAAAATGAGGTCATATTAGATACTCATGTACATGACCCCCACCCCCCCCCCCCCCCAAAAAAAAAAAAAAAAAAAAGAGAGAGAGAGAGAGAGAGAAGAAACCCTCACCACTCTGCCCCCAAGACAAATAGAAGGTCTTCCCACAGAGAGAGAGATCATCCCCCCAGCATAGACACCTGTTGTACCCCTTGCATAGTTCGCACCCAAACAAGCATGCTCTTAGTTAAGGCTTTTGTGAGGATGTTTGCAATCTAATTTGATGTTTAATGATACATGAGATCAATGATATACTCATGAATTAGCTCCTACACATAGTGCATGTGAGTCTCAATGTGTTTGGTCCTCTGATGTGGACTGAATTGTGAGAGATTTGTATGACACTGTGGTTGTCATAAAAGATAACTGTAGGCTTTCAAAAAGAAATATCATACTTGGTGAGAATGATATGAAGCCATATAGCTTCAATAGAAACATTAATTGTGCCTTGATACGCAACCTCTGTAGATGAAAGAGAAATTACAAAATTCTTCTTTATAGACCAAAATATCTCCTATTTGTGTATTTGCATTATTGTGTCTTATGTAAAATTGTTATGCATGTTGTTGTGCAAGTGAGACTTATTTTTTATTAAGTTTAGCAACCTTATAAGGGGGTTGACCCTTACACAACTATAGCCAAAATGTGTCAAGAGATCAATAGCACATAAATAGAGGTGATGGCTACTACATGTGAGGGATTAACAACAAGGTCATAATAGACCATTAACAACACACTAGAAACACAACTAGTAGCCCACATCAAGAGTGGTAAGTCAACTCATTGACAGTGGGGGAGGAGAATGAGAGGTAGTATTCTTCATCGTCGAACAAACATCCAAGCGATACTATCACGAGCGTCCCCACCACATGATAGTGAAGCCCCCATTATGGGACTGTCAGAAGTAGGAACAAAGTTCTAGCAACATTGTGCATCAAGGCTCAAGTAGATCAGGAGCAACAGTAGGAGCAAGTGATACTTGTTACTTTTACCTTCTATGTGATGATATATTTATATTGGTATTTCATAAAGTAAATGTTTGTTAGGTTCTTGACTTGGTCCTTCAGACGAGGTGTTATATACTTAGCAAGGATTTGTCATTATACTAATTCTCTAGCTTTTAGCCATAGGAGCATTGGTTGGTTGGACTCTAGTAGTTCCCATTGTTGACTATTTATTATGACTTTTTTCATTGCAAGCTTTAACTAAATTTGAACTCTAAAAATATGACTATTTTTACCTACCTTTTCTTCTAAAAATTTGTAAAATTGTCTATTAATTACCAACATATCTATTTCAAAAAATAAAGTATTTTTTGAAATCAGATAGCAAACACCAATAACTTTATAAATATTGACCAATAATTCTTAATTGAAAATCAAGATTAATATTATTTTTAATTACAAATGAAAAACAATATATCTATATAAAATACACAAAATAATTTTAAAATAAAAGACAAATAAATAAAACATCTATGTGTTTCTAATCTCAACTCATTATGTTAATTTAATACCATTTGCTATATATATTATATTAAGCATTAAAAAACAAAGACTACATGAGACTAAATGAAAGAAAATTGGGAAAGTGTGAATACATGGGTTACTTTTTCTTCAAATGGAAACCGTTTTTCCCTTTTAGGGGCCCATTTTGCATTAATCTACTATCACATAACCACTCATTTGGAGAGGGAAGTTTTTTTCTCATTTGTTTTTTAAGTGATAATGTTGCTTCGTAGCTACTTTACCTCTGATATTTATTTAATATTATTTTAAGAGAAGTAATTCCAAATGAGGCAAAGCCAACTGGCATGGTTGGATATTTTATGATGTAGAAAATTAATCTAAGCTTATTTTCAAGGTAGAAGACAAATACATCCCACTACCTCAACATCAATCTCACTTTTCCAACATCTTTTCCAAGTGAAGACAAATACAAATACAAATCCATATTGATTTGGACAATAGTGTTCGTTACACAACTATAAAGTTGCAAATATATATTCAAAAATAATAAGTAGGTTATGTGTATTAATTAAAAATCTATACTTAAAAAGGAGTATTGGTTGTAAGGGGTGGGGACTATTGATTTTTTATATCTAACATATAAAATTAAGTTATGATTAAAATTAAAGGGATAGTGTTTTTTTTTTTGGTTTAGATGAGATGTAAAAATATTATTGAATTAAAATAAAAAATAATAATAAAATAGTAAAAAGGATCAAATATTAATACTGGTAATGATTTATTTAGTTATTTTTTTATAAATAAGCATTATTAAAGGAGGGTAGTGTCTAATATATTAGAAATTGACACTAGTTTAACATCTTAGATTCAAACCAATACATACATAGCACCAATTCAATATAAAGAATCAAACATCTATGGAGTTGGAAATCATAGCTAACGCCCTACCCATCTCCACACATTTGGCCGAACCAACATAGGAAGGGCAATTGTTGTCTATGTCTAGTAGATTGCTAAAGGGGTCCAAATTGTTGTTGAGTATCCCAATTCAGAAGACCTCGTATGCATTTTTTATGAAATTTTTCCTATTTTCCTTCCATTCTCGGTGAGTAGGGTACTTCATAGTATTTTCCCTTTCATCATCAAAGACATAATTGGCACTGTTCAAATAGACTCCTAGGATGCTAACATACTTCCTTGTCTTGAGATCTAAGATGACATTCGCCACTGCTTCCCCATCCACTGGTCTGATGAGGTTGCACATCTTTTCTATACACCTTTCTCTTAAGTCTATAATATCGACCATAGGGCTTAAAACTACTCCATACACAAATGCATCACACCAATGTCTCTTTGCAATAATTTATGTTCTATATATAGCTAATCTCTTAAAACAAAAACATGTGGATAATTTTTTTTTATAAAGCTACAAAGAGCACTTGTGCAATAAGAATAAAGTGGTGAAAAATCTCTCTTAAAAGTGGTTTCAAGGAAACTTTCAAGACTATAGTATGGTTCTTTCTTATAACACATAAGATATTGTGTGTTCTTCCAATTATTTTCTTTTCTCTTTTTAAGAAGTAAAAACCATCTAACTTTAAATTTAAAAATGTTTTTTTACTATTCATTTAATTAAAGAAATGAAATATCTTTAAAATTAAAATTGAGTATAAACATCATATAGTAAAATTATATATTATAATCTATATTTTTTTAATACAATTTGTTAAAGTAATAAATTTTCAAGATTTTGATTGTTAGTAAAGAGGAATATACATAGAATGTATTAGTAAACAATTTTTATGTCATAAAAATGAGTAATATATATGGAACTTAAGAAGTTGGTAGATTATTAAAGGAATCATAAGGTGTTTTAAAATTCCTCATGAAGGATCAGGGCTAACATTTTGTCTAACCCTTTGCTTTTATTTTTTATTTTTATTTGTATTTGTAATACTTTTAGTAGACTATGTTCTACTACTGATCATGATATTATAATGTGTTGTTAACGTGTTGTAAGTGGTCTGGATCTATTTTGTTAGCTTGCAGACTTTTTGTTTTATAAAATTAACACCCTTATTTTTTTTGTTGAATACTATAAAAAAACATACTAATACCTTAAAAAAATAATTAGATTATTTTGATAATATTTATAATACTTTATTAATGATTTGAAACAATTTCAACAAATAGTGTTTGTAATAGAAAATATAAAATATAATAATTAAATATCATATATCATATATTTATACAAAAAGGTGAAACGGGGTCACATGTGAAAACATGCATAGAGCATTAGTTGAATACTCAATAAGATTTTTCAAGTAGGAAGCACCCAAAGTAGCTTTATTAGCTTGAATATAAATCTATAATGTAACATCAGAGAATATTGTGGCTTTCATATACATGGAAAAGTAAGCTTCCACAACATCTTCAAAAAATGAAGCAATATTCTTACACTTTCATATATTGAATATAATTTTCAGTCAAATCATGCCAATTCTTTATCAATATCACTGACATTTTAGGCTAGTTACCCAAAAGAATACTTTTTCAAGAAAAGATTTGGGCCTAGAGAGGTTGAAAATGATGGATCAAGCTCAACGCTAATTGATCTAATGGGCAAAATGCAAAGAGATGCTTGAGGATTTCTAAATGTCCACAAAAGGATAAAGGATATTAGATAAATGTAGATAGATTAAATCAAACCCAATAGGAATACCCTAGTAAAGGAGACGTTAATCAAAATGAGAAAACTTGACTTCCAAAATAATTAACTAAATTATATACAATATCACTAAGTGGTAATCGACTAAAGATTTGACTTATCATTAAAATTTAGAATCAAATGTATATGAAGAGACCAAGAAATTACATATTATATTTATTGTTCATCATAATAATAATATTTGGAGTCATATATGTTATTTTTAGTATAGAAATGTGATGATATTGTTAATATAGAAATAGGAAAAAAAATTGAGTTGTCTTATGTAATGTTTTATTATTAGGATACAATCATATTATTATTTGTAAAAAAAATGTTATTAGGGGTTTGAGGACTAGATTTGTCCATGCATTTTTGGGTTTGGACATTATATGGTTGTATCAAAGAGGGTGATATCACCAACATATGTGTGAGCTAATTTTGACATGTTGATATTTTATGTAGTGTAGTGACAAAGAAACCATATATAAACTAAGGGGGATTAAAAATAAAGTTGATCTATAGAAATTCCAAAAAATTAAAATCTCCTCCTATAGAATCTATTATGAAACATAATAGTTTGTCTTAAAAAGAAAGGAGAATGAATATGGAAGACAATTCTAATTGTCGAGTCATAAGGACATTTGATTTTGTGTTGTATATGATGGCATGCTTGTTCTTTAGTATAGATAACGATATGAATGGGTCTAGATAATAATGTGGTGAAAGGAGAACTTCAAGGTCTAATAATGTTGATCCCATTGAAACAAAAAACCTAAAAGGTTATAATCCTTGTTTCAACTAGAATACCTACCCAACCTACCTTTCTTAATACAGAGGTAGAGATTCTAGAAGTCAAAGCTCAAAACATTTATTTGAAAGTTTAAGGTTTTCCAAGCTAAGCATGCAAAATTAAAAGTTCCTAATTAATTAACTAATAAAATACAAGGTACAAAAATACAAAATTTGTCGAATATATGCAAGTATAATACACATGTTTTTACCAAAATGTGAGATGTAAAAATAAATGTTATCCTAACTAGTGAGTTAACCTAGATCAACCTTGCCTCCAAAACACATTGGAACATAAGAAAGCCAAAGGCGTATATGCTTGGCTACTATCCTGAAAGGAGACCCAAGCTATTGGTTTTTCTCCTTTGTTGCAAAGAGGGAATATTGTTGTAGTCTCATAAAATTGCATTTTGTATAATTTACCATTATGTGATGCTCCTACCTTAGCCAAAGAATAAATTGCCACATGAGCCTCCACATCCCTCCATTTCTCTTGTCCTTTTTTTGCTAAGATTCTTGACCACATGGCCTAGTCAACACAAGATGCATCCATGTTGCAGAGATGTTCGCACAACATGCATTCATCCCACGAATTGACAAACATGTAGTGAGTTGTTTAGAGGTTACAACTTCCACCCCTGTAATGTAATGCCTCTCACCACTACTCATTGTCATCAAGAATTGTTTAGGTGGATTTAAACTTTGTTTTTAAGTTTCATTTGGTCTTTCTTGGCATTCTCACAATCTCTTCTTGACAGCTAGGAAGTCACTCTACACTTCTCTCACAGTTTCTTCGCATACTCTTGAGCTCATTGTTACATTTGGAAATCTTTCATACAACATCTCTATCTTAAAAGTATTGCAGCTATGTCGCCTTCGTTACCTCTCCTTCACTCCTTTGAGATTTGGATTCATGTCTTGGAACGGGTGTTTCTCACTTCATCCCGTTTCATTTTTTTAAGCATATCATATTCTCTTGAGACATTACAATTGCCACATTTGCATTGTTATGCCTGTCACCACCACTCACAAATGAAAAAGTGAGAAGCTTAATGGCCAAATAGGATAGTTTCCATAAATAAAAGTGCAAAGAATGATATGATGAATGAGAAATTGAACAACTTAAAGGATAATGTTCTTCTAGCAAGAGGAAAGCTACTCATTCTAAAACATTGTGGATGTCCTTTAGTGGTCAATGCATTCTAGTTATTCTATGTGAAGTCAAGTAATTAATTTTAGTACCATCACTCCATCAAGGTGTTTAGGATCATATGTGCTTCTTTCTTTGTTGTGGACTACTTAGTGAAATCCTATAGAAATATAATATATCTTTTTCTTCTTCCATGTGGTAGTGGACCAGTTTGACTTTAATATATGATATCATTTATAGGTTTAATTAACCTTATCAATGATCTTCCCTTTGGCATGATATGGAACCTGTGGAAACAAGCTGATGCAATTCCATAAATTATGTTTGTCTTATGCTTCTTAACAATTATCCCTACTTTGGCATTTGTGGTGCTTTTAAGGAGTACCATTGGACAAAAAAACTTCTTACCACATTTACATTTAATGTTACTTTTGTTATGGTTGGTCTGCTATATTGGGAAGAATAAAAGGGAACCTCATATAGGATGACAAGTCATGAAAACACAAAACATTACAAGTGAACCATGAGGAGTGGTAGTTGTACACCTCATGTCAAACAATCATTGGGACTATTGAACCAAGATACGTGGCAAAAGATCTCTAAGAAGGGTTTTGTGTTTTACCTAGTGTATTCTTTTCCAAGGCTTTCCTATGGGTACTCACCTTCGACATAAGGGTATTATGGACCCTTGTTGGTCATTATGCAACCAACTAGAGTCTCTTAAAGATCTCTTCTATTTTTATCACCATCCTCAACATTTATGGAGTTGGATTCATTAGTTTATTAGCCCCTTTTGGCCAAAACCTTTTTTTCCAAACATTTTTGGGGAATTGACCTCGCAATCCCTTCAAGTATACCTAAATTTGGCATTCTTTTAGGGTGGAAATTCTTTTTTCCTTATGGAAAGATAGAAATGTTATTATTTTTTCCCATAACTTTACTGATTATTTTAATTTTCTTTACACTAAAGTTTCTATTTGTAACATTGTTATGCTCCAGATTCAAGTTCAAAAAAATAAAGTGACATTGGAGACGACCCACCTCAAGGAGCTACTTGATCACTAGGGAAATGCCCTTTGTATTATGGCTAAGTTCCCATTTTATAGTTTTTCTTCCCACGGTTGTTCTCCACCTTGCTGCAACAGGCGTGGCCAAAGCTTTGTTGTCGAGTGCTTTCATACCTCTAGATCGCAGGCTCCTCATCACTGCTTTAGTGGGAGAAGCATCTCAATGCGAGAACACTTTGCCTTGTGCCAGCATGGAGGTTTTGCTTCTAGATGGCCTTCAAGAGGTGTGAGGTTGTCTACTAACAGTGGTAGCATTTGGCCATTTACTGGTGGTGGTGGTGGTTGGCCAGACTCCTCAAAGTGGCTCCCTTGGTTGGCTCTAGCAGTTTCACCTGTGATGAATGAAGATAAGGATGAGGAAGAGGGAGAAGTTCATGTTGATGAGGGGCGCTCCATTCTTGATGTCACCCTAGTTCCTGCTAATGTATGGGACAAACCAGATGACCAAGACTATCCTCCACCTCCCACTAGTGTTGTTCTCATTGTTTACGCATATGTTTATTGTTATTTCTATTATCTTGCTTTTTGCACACTCCCCATATGACTTTGAGAAGTGACCTTGTGTCCTCCTATATTTTTATAGATAATACATATATTATCATAAATTAATAAAAAAATCACACACATATTCATAAAAAAGTTAATAAGTCAACCGAATTCTTATAGAACACTATCAAATCATCCACATAAATAAAAGAATAAAAAAGATGTCTAATCCTTAATCCTTTTTGTATGTATTTTGTTTTTTCAGTCTCTCATTTTTTTTTAAAAATTACTTCTACTATACTTTTCTAATCTCAAAAACCAAATTTGAATTAACTAGTTGATTTTATTCTTGCTTGAAAAATGGTCTACATAGCACTTTAGGCTTGTCCAGATGATGACTCCTTGCATGCATGAGGATCTTTTTGTGCCCATCAATTTCTATTATAGGTCACCAACCCAGAGCAATATAGCGAATTGTAGGCCACATATTTCCAAGTTGTTGTCCATATTTCCTTTTCCTATTTGCCAGCTAGACATCGCTCTCAATCCAACCAAACTTCCTTAATTCTCCATATATCACTTTTGAAATAAGTGAAAACTTTTCAAAATACTCAAGTATTATATAGCAATGCAAGGTTACTCATTACAAGCAAAAAAAACAAGCAGCCTTAATACGGTTTGCTTTCACATTGTGCAAAGTTTTCCGGTCAAATCAAAAAATTATTTCACTCAAACCAATTGTATTCTATTTTAACAAGTTTTGTTTCCACAAGAGAATGAGTTGTCGTTAACAACAAAGTTGCTTGCTACATAATTAGTGAGATTTGATGGAAACATGTAAGTTATTGATTTGGAATTGATGAAAATAGAATAAAACCAAACTTTATTACTTAAATTAGGTTTTGGAATTGAAATATTAGGGAAATGATTTGGAATTGATGAAAATAGAATAAAATCAAGTTCATTACTTAAATTAGGTCTTGGAATTGAAATATTTCGGAAATGATTTAAGATTTGTAGGTATGATTTAAATGGTTTGGTTGTTGTTGTCGGCTTTTATCTTGTCTTGGCTTTCGGATATGATTCTATCTACTTATTTTTTGGTGTGTAGATATGGCGTATATTATGTCTTTTATAAGATAAAATACAATAATATTTTATTCGTTAAAGTAGTCTTCTTGTTGAAATGTTTCATTCAATTTTATTTTTTTAATGTTTAGATTTTTAATTTTTAATTTAGTTGAAAATTT
>MU226923.1:1318822-1374671 GCA_018584345.1 Thuja plicata | reverse complement strand
CATCAATTTCTCAACCATTAGAACTAAAGAGAGTAATTTGTGCATACATACACTATCTTTTGGATGTCTTCATAGATTGACTGTAATTTTCTTAATATTTACCTTGAACTAATCCAATATAGGAGTTGTATCTTCTTGTGCTTGTTAAAGCTAGTTTGACATTGTTCTAGTGGTTTTCTTTGAAATTTTATTAATGTTGGTTCCTTTTGGTATCTTCAATTATGAAAATCATCATAGATGGTGTTGGCGATGATAGTTTAAGCTTGTTGCACATATCATCAAACATGTCAACTTGTGTACTTTATGATTTGTGTTAAACGATGTGGTGAAAGATCATGGTTGAAGCTTGGAATTTTTGCTAAAATTGTAGGCCTTATTTTGTAGATGCTACATGTGGCATAAACATTGGCCACATAACCTAGGGTAGGTTCCACCCACATAGAACTACTCTAATTACCTTTTAGCACTAATTTCTCTTTTAATTTGATATTGTCGTTGACTTATTTTAATGTTCAACTACTTGTTATAAACCATCCTACACCTTTTTGAACTTATTTGCATTCTCCTTGCCATCATTAATAATGGTAATGTGGTTTCTTTATAATGCATTGTATCATGCTATTGGTGGTTATTAGATTTAGATAAGTTAAGATCTCATTATTCATGCTAGCAATATTTATTGTAATATAGCTAAAGCCATGTGTACCTTGTTTAGTTTTAAAGCCAAAATTTACCTCTAGATAAGAAAACTTCTTGCTACAATAGAATTTTATAATAAAAATTTGTTTGATAGATGGTTATACTATAGAATTGTTTCTAAAAATAAATGTTAAAACTTGGTTAGAAAGCTTGTGTCAATTGTTAAGAGGCATCCTATAGTAATTAATCATTTTGTGGTTGTGAAAATAGACTTTGAGCAAGAGTTAGAGAAGTTTCATCAACTTATGTCCATGTATTAGCTACAAT
The DNA here is from genome assembly GCA_018584345.1 of Thuja plicata. Taxonomy (NCBI): domain Eukaryota; kingdom Viridiplantae; phylum Streptophyta; class Pinopsida; order Cupressales; family Cupressaceae; genus Thuja; species Thuja plicata. Next base: position 1,373,705 of record MU226923.1, on the reverse strand, counting down.
GATTTCGATCTATTTTTGGTAAATGGACTATCATCTGAGTTTTCCATGTCTTCCTCTTAAAAGTATTTTTCTCTTTCTACTTGTGTGTTAGCTTTTCTTTCTTTGGCTAAGTGGATGACAAGGGGTGGATTGGATATATGTATTTTCATTTGTCTACTCTACACTTTTTTACTTGGTGTTATGGTTGCAGGGATGTGGCTGAATAATGCTCACCAATCAATGGGATAGTTGTATTTTCCTATTAATTTACTCTCGACTTCAACATATTGTTACTCAAGAAAACGTGAAAGTTGGGAGAGAGGCTTGAGGTTCTCTATCAATTGAATTGCACATTTTGTTGCATTATAAAATAATGTAACAATGGAGGTGAAAAGCCTAAATGTACACATTTCTATCACTTGTAATTAAATAATGAGGTACACGATAGTTAGTTTTCTAATATTGAATCGTATTTTTCTTTCTCATATATCATTTTTTGTGGGCCCGTATATCTTTCTTCAAGTTATAACTTAAGTTGGGAAACTAATGGATCCTTCATCATAAGCCCCTTTATCTTATGCACTAATAATAATTGAGCATGAATAGAATCAATAGGGTACCATAGTAATATACAATTGTATGCCATGTCCCATTTTTCACTAATTTAATATCATGCATAAATGGTTTATTCTAACATTTTCTATGGGTCAAGGAAGGAGATAGGAAAATAATTTATTTAATATTTAACAAGGTAGACTCATGATGAGTTATATTTCCAAGATTAATCAGGGTCAATTGAATGTTAAATGTATTATATTATGCTCACAACTGAAAATAGAGTTTTAGATTCTTCATGAAGAAATTAACAACTTTCAAAGATCACGTGCCACATTATCGTATTTGATTTTATGATAGATTTTACAATAGCTTTTAGGATATATTAATATCTATTTTAGTCAAGAACTGAGTAATTGTAATGACAACTCTTTATGAGGGCCAAATTTTAAAGGGAACTAATGAAATAGTATTATTTTATTTATTTTTCAAAGAAATGGTCATTCAGATTTGGTAATTTATATATTTACAAGTAATTTTACATTTCGAACATCTTATTTTATCATACAAAATTTGCCATAAAACTCCTTTAGTTCAAAGAGAAACTTTTCTCACGAGTTGTATTGGAGCTTAAGGATTTACAATAATACAAGTGTTTTGTGTTGTGTTGTTTGTAGGTTGCAAGGAAAGTTGGAGTTTACATTTGATAGATTAGATGTGCTAATTTTTCTTTAGTGTTGATGTGGGCTTTTGTGGGGTGCTCTCTATTATTGTAGAAGTGTGTTTTGCTCATTTGTAGAAGTATTTCTTCCTGATGTAGAAGTCTATTTTTCTATAAAGAGTGGTTTTGATCAGCCCAGTAAGTGGAGGAATTCATTTCTAGTTTGGAGCGATTGGGCATTGTGTAGCGGTGTGTTGTAGGTGAAATCTATGTGCAAGTTTGTTGCTATTTAATGTGGTATGTTGCAGGTTATTTGTTTGTTCTTTATATTTTATTGTTTTTGTTGCTTCTATAGTTCTTGATTGTGTAATTCCATATTTTGTGTTAATAAATGAGTTTATCACATTCCTAGAAGTTCTCAAAGTTGTTATGCAAAAATTATTGAAATTGGATTGCAAGATTGAAAAATGTAATTGACAATCTTTTGTGGGTTTTATTGTTGTCATTTTCATATTTGATAATGTTTTTTGCATATATTATAATAAATATAATAACAATCCTTCTTGATGTAAAAATGATATTTGAAAATGTTATTTAAGTTTCTATATATTTTGGGGTCATTCGCTATAGTTTTGATATTGACTGGCTTGCTAGATCTATGTTGTAGTTTTGCTAGTTATAGGAAATTTGTGAAGTTTGTTGATGTAAGTGAAAAATATGAATTTATTATCATATTTGTTAGTTTAGTACACTCTAGTAGCATCAAAGTCATTGTTATTTCCACCCTATATAAAGTATCATAGATCAAAGTTAGTTAAATGGGTACATTACAACTCAAGTTATGAAAGGTATAAAGGTCTTCATCTTGACATTCAAAAACATATATATATCTCATATTTTTAAAAACCGGATACTAAACGTTTATGAAGAAGTTTCAAAAAGGTACACCTTCACAAAGATCTCCAAATACACAACAAAGAATAAATTTAACTTGACAAAGAAGAACAACTAAGACTAAAGTGCCTCTAGATGTCATCCAAAGAGTTACAACACCTAAACAGACAATGCCTAGAAATATATATATTTTAGCATCATATATGAAAAATAAAAGAGCTCTCCTATGGAAAGTGAAAAGAGTAGAGAAAATATAATCATTGAAGATAAAAAAAAAATTTGCTTCTCATGCAAATAACCTTGGGAGCCAAGTCACTAATGTGGAAGCAAAGAAGATTTGAAACTAGAAAAATAACCAAGAGAGGCGATAAATACATCAAAACCACAAAAGTTTAAGGGAAAAAAGAAGATGATGGAACTTGAAATAGTAAAGGGAAAACTTGACATAAATAAACACGATAAGGTCAAAGAAAAAATAGAGAGTGAGAACAAGAAGAATATGACAAGGAAAATAAAGATAAAGATTATTTCATAAGGGAAGATGTTCCACTTAAAATTTATAATGATTACATTAGTCGTGAAGTCAAGAAAGAAATGGATTTCCTTATTGGATGTGAGGATTTTAAGATGAAGAAAAAACATTATTCTTCATTCTGTTAGATGGTCATCCATTGATTGATTTACTGAGTAGGACTATGGATGGACATGTTATTAAAGGAAACCTTTTGATTTTAGATGAAAGTGATGATGATGAAGATGTTTCAAAAAGATCATCTTTTTCCAAAAGAGGTTGAGAATTATTTTCATACCCCAAGGCATGAAAATATTTCATATTTTCTCATTTCCATGTTACTAAAAAATTATTCATTGTGAAAAGTACACAAAAAAATGGTGATAGAGTAATAGTTACAAGTTGTAGCAAATAACATGTAGACTTTTGTTTCAAGTTCATGATTATTTTTGCATACGAGATCTTGGTGTTTTAACTAGGGAGTCACAAAAAGAATATATTAAGAAGCACGTGAGTGCTAAATTTTTTTAAAGTTCCAATTTAAAGGTTTCAAAAGTGTTTTCCAGTTCAAAATCCTTGAACTACAATTGTACTATAGTAGCATAGTGGAAGCCTAGTGGTGAATGCACTTTGTATTTGAGGTAACTACTAAGGAAGATAAAATGGAAAAGTATAAGGCAGGTTTTTTGGGATTAAGGTGTCTCAAACTTAGAGTCCTAACATGTTGAATTATTTATTTAATTAATTTATCCTAAGTTATTGACTTCCTAAGTTATCATTCACTTGGTGGGACCTCTTAGTCAGGTGGCATCCTACATGGAAGGTGATGAGATGGTATATTTCTTATTTTCTAGGAAGTTGGCACCCACTTGGAATATACTAATTTTTGCGAAGATATTGTCATATATTTCCAATTTGAAGTGGAAATTGATTTGACAATTTTCCTATGTTGACTAAAGAGTCTTGGTTTGCAATTTCTATTATGCATTGGAGTTGTATTTTAGCAATTAGAATTTATTATGGAGTTCACTTTTTATAAGTGGTGTGAGGTAAGGAAGGCGCTTATTCCTAGTCATGGTAATTTCTATGTTGTACTTGCATTGTATTTGGCAAGATGACTGTTATGGATGAGATAGGTGTTGTTCCCTTGGAAGTTGCTATGAGTAACTGTGTCATGGAATTAGCAAGTTTATTACATTATGACACAACTTACCTCTTAGGTGTTGAAGATGGTTTTGGAAACCATGGGCACCCACATCTTTGTGTTGAGCTCTATATATGTGTTGGTGCCTAAGCTAATTTCGAAGAGAGGAGATGAGCTCATTTCACAGGGTTATGCTACTGGATATTCTTCAAGATGGAACAAGATTTAAATCTCCATATAAAGGCTTAAAGCCTGAAAATTATTTATAACTGGTTGTTGAATAATACATTGGATTGATGTTTTGAAGTGTGGGGTTTTTGCCTGAAAGGGTTTTCTCCATGTATATCTGTGTATTTTGTTTATTCTCATTCTTCTAGTTTCACGACTCTAGAGTATTGAATATATATGTCGTAATGTTGCCGAAATTTCTTAGATTTGTAAATTGCAATCACTTTCCTCTAAGGTTTTAATTATGGAAAATAATCTATGTATGTTTATGCTTTTATGGCATAGTAGTATGTGCTTCTATTAGTTTGTCGAAAGCTATTGGAGGAATTATTAGATATTGGATGTGTATACTGATCTCAAATTACTTTGTGGGATGCCCTCATTCCCCTTCAATTGGTATCAGAGCTCATTTTATGATTTGCATGTTGATTGCATGTGACGATTCGTAGTGTTTTGGTTCAAGGTATTTCTTCTATTAATATTTCTTAGCTTGGAAAGATTGAAGAAAATTGTTTTGAAGGAATTGGTTGATGATTAATCCTTTGATGAGTGAAAGTCTTGCAGTTGATTTAGTTTTTCATGTTACAGTAGACATTTTTTTTAGGATGGTGAAGACAGAGAAAATGGATTTGATCATGTTGAAAATACTTTGATCTGGAGATCTTGTTTGACAATGGAATAATTAATAATGCATGGGTATTGGAAGATGTTTCTTTTGTTACCTTGAATTCATGAAGGTTATGGAGTTGATCATTGTATGATTGGGAACATTCTGGAATATCATATCTCCCTCAGATGCATGTATTGATGTTGGTTGTGGGGTTGGTCTACAAGCGGGTCTGGAGTTATTGTACTTATTTTTCCTCTTGGATGATTGTAGTTGCATGGCTTGGATTCATGTTCCTTGGATTTGAGGGGTTTAGATGTTTTCCTTAAAAATCTATGATAATGCTCATCTATGACAATTTGTTGTTCTGGGTTAAGTTGTTTTGTACTTTTTAAGACTTTTGATCCTTCCAGATGTGAAATGGGTAATGGATGTGTATGGGTTTTTTTTCGAAAATAGTAGTTTTGTAGGTTTTACATGGTCAAGGAAAAATCTTGCATTTTTGTGGATTTGCTTAAGAGTTATTTTCTAGAACTTAGTTTTTCTGAGGATACTTTGGATGATATAGTTGTATCTTTTCATGTATGCTTTGTTCATGGTGAGAGGAGGCATGATGATTTGTCTTCATGGGGATGTTGGTAAATGATTAGTCACTCAATATTTGTGTGGTGATTATTTTTGTATTATTGTACTATGGTTCTCAATTTGAATTTGATTGTTCAATTAGATCTATGTTTGATATGGTGCTTGATTCATGTTGTCTACATGATTTTTCTCTTTGAGATCTCATTTTTATGTCACTGATATGATAGCAGGTTTCATGTTGCAATGATTGGATCTAGAAGTTGTGTATTTAGGTGGGTAGGCCACCCATTTGACTATAGTGGGTTAACTTGGATGTGGACTGTCTATATCCATGATATTCAATTCACTATTGATGTAGACTTGTTAGTTGACCTTATTTTTTGTCACTTTTGAATTGGTGTGGTTTCTTTGGGATGAGAGGATGGATGATAAGTGAATACTTGGATAGTTAGTTATGGGGTCCTATAGCATGGTATATTTCCTTAGTTTGGAAATCTTGGTTCCACTTTGTGTGATGCGTGGACCTAGATGATTTTTATATTTGGGGGATGGAGCGTCGTGTTCTTGGAGAGCTTGATCCATGATTCAGTGGGAGATTTAGTAGTGACTATGTATTCATCACATGGTGATGGATGATATTCTTTAGTGATGCAGATGATTCATGGAGGGATTCTTAGATCCTATTGTTGCAGAAGGATTCCTTCAACTTTGCATGTAAACTATTTGAAAATGTGTAACATCTTAGAGCCATGGAGAACTCTCATATTTTTTGTTGAGGTGTTGGTGGTTATTGATGGGTGATGTTGGTTAAGAGTTTTGTCATGATACATAACTCTTGAGACCATGCTATGTTCACTTGGAGAATGTGATCTCCTAGGAGGAGATGGTTAGATCACAATGTTATGATGGGTTCTTGTTTCTGGAGTTGGAGCTTTGACAGTGGTTTGGTGAGTTCTATTTGTATTGGGTGCATTGATCATATGCCTAAGAAACCTCATGAGAGTGTGGTGATTCATTTGAACTTTAGCATGAATTGATTTTTTTTTGGTACTCATGGATACATAGAGACTTAGGTGAGGCTAGAATTATCTTGAGATGAGAGACATGTTGTTGAGATGGATACTCTTGATGAGATTTCAGAAGGAAGTTTGAGGAGCATATACCTTATTTGGACGTAATTTCAACGGAGATCTATGGGGATATTTCTCTTGGATAATTAATGATGACTTACATATCTTGGAGGATAATTCTCATTCCCCACTCTTGGTCTACTTGACAATTTATCACTTGAGAGTTATTGCCCATTTTCTCTCAAGTACTTTATTATTTTCTTTCATATTCATGGATCTTGAGCTATGGTCATATGGTTTTGGAGGATTCATTGTGAGAGATGGAAAACATGGTTAACTCCTTGGAATTGTATTTTCATTTATAACGATAATAGGATATGGTTGTGGATTGGTTTCCTAAAAGGGGAAATGGAGTAGTTTGATCTTCTTTGAGATGCTTACAACCATGAAGATTCTTGATATTATGTTATGTTTGATCTATTGAGGTTGAACAGTTTTAGATGTTGTTGTGGATCTTCTCTTGGGGTTGTGAAGAAGATCATACTTTTCACATCTGGAATTTAGAGGTGTTTTCAAAAGGATGTGCTACATGTTTATGGTTTGCGATTTATCTCTTTAGTTTTAGTTTTCTTCTTGGATGTTTGGGCTCATGGAACATTGTTTTTTGATATCTTAGGTGGATCTATGGTGATCACTCTTTTGTAGTCATGTGTTGTCACTTGTACTTTATTGTTTTTTGGTGATGACATGGTGGTTCCTTTATCTCTTTACTTTGTTGGATGTGGAGAACATGGCAGAGTTGTGGAGATTGATTGAGAGAGATGGTTCTTGCATTAATTTTGTTGCAGGATTTGCATATCTTTGTAGATGGTCCTTGCTACTACATGGTTACAGTTCTATCTTTTTGATTGGTAGACTCATTATACATTTTCAATCTTTTATATTTGATATTATCCATACAATGATAGTTCTTGTATGTGTTTGGTCTTCATCAACCGGTTTGTACATGGAGCTTGAGGTTGCAGTTTGTGGGTTGCTTATGTTGGTGGAATGAGTTTTTTAATGTTTGATACCTTTTAGGTATGGGTGATTGGATGGGTTAGAGTTTTTTGTGGATGTTATATTTAGTCTTGTAGGTTTATCAGTTGGATGGAAGCAGTCAGATTGATTGTTGTTGTAGCAGGTGTTTTATCTTGTTTTTCGGAGAATTACTTCACAATGTATTGGGTTTTGAAGTTGTTTTTTATGCTTATGTATAGCTTAGTAGCACAATGGAGTGGTGGAATTATTTTGTAGCCTTTTTTATCACTGGGATCTTATGCTTGTGTTGTTTGGACTAGTTTTTGGATGGGTCGCAAAATCATGTTTGAAATTTGTGTGGTTTCATAGACGGTTGTAATGATGTGGTTTCATTATTTAGGATCCTAATAAGTTATTTTTGTAGACTCGTGATAGGTCTTCGACAAGTAGGAGAATGTTGGGATTAAGGTGTCTCAACCTTAGAGTCCTAACATGTTGAATTATTTAATTTATTTATTTATCCTAATTTATTAACTTCCTAAGTTGCCACTCACTTTGTGGGACCTCTTGATGAGGTGAAATCTTACATGGAAGGTGATGAGATGGAATATTTCTTATATTCTAGGAAGTTGGCATCCACTTTGAATATACTAAATTTTGGGAACATATTGTCATATATTTCCAATTTGAAGTGGAAATTGATTTGGCAATAATGTATGTTGACTAAAGGGTCTCAATTTTCAATTTCTATTATGCATTGGAGTTGTATTTTAGCAATTGGCATTTATTGTGCTCACTTTTGACAAGTGGTGTGAGGTAAGGAAGGTGCCTATTCCTTTTCATGGTAATTTCTATGTTTTACTTGCATTGCATTTGGTAAGATGACTGTTATGGATGAGATAGGTGTTGTTTCCTTGGAAGTTGATATGAGAAACGTGTCATGGAATTACAAAGTTTTTTACATTATGAAACAACTTACCTCTTAGGTTTTTAAGATGGATTTGGAGACCATGGGCACTTACCTCTTTGTTTTGAGCTCTATATATATGTTGATGCCTAAGTTGATTTAGAAGAGAAGGGAGTTCATTTCACAGGGTTATGTTGTCAGATATTCTCCAAGATGGAACAAGATGTAAATCTCCATGTAATGGCTTTGAGCCTAAAAATGTATTGTAACTTGTTGTTGAATAATACATTGGCTTGATGTTTTGGAGTGTGAGGATTTTACTCGAAAGGGTTTTCCCCACGTATATGTGTTTTTTTTGTTCTCTCCTATTCCTCTAGTTTCATGATTCTAGAGTATTAAATCTATATGTCATAATGCTTCTGAAATTTCTTAGATTTGTAAATTGCAATCACTTTCCTCTAAGGTTTTAATTGTGAGAAATAAATTATGTTTTTTTCTACTTTTATGGCATGGTAGTATGTGCTTGTATTCGTTTGTTGGAAGCTATTGAAAAATATTTTAGATACTTGATGTACATACTGATCTCAAATGGCTTTCTGAGATTCCTTCATTTCCCTTCAAGGTGATGATTCTGATAGTGTAAAAATTGATATCATTATAAATGTAGGATGGTTGCTTTCCAATAGCAAGTTATTAAAGATTTATAAATATAAGGAGTTGTAGTTTACACTTGAATATAAAGATGTAAGATTTGAAAATGATTCCAAGGAAAATTTGAGGATGGTCTTGACTAAGAGATCTTCTTAATGGGATAATATTCTTCAGTAGAAAGTTACTTAGTTGTAGAGATTTTGCAAATCAATTCAATTTTTGTAAAAAGTATAATCTATATTTTGATTTAGATGCTTCTAAATCACCATAGAATGGTGTTAAAAAATATATCCCTGGGATCATTGTCAAATAAAATATTTTAACATGCCATGGAGTTTGAAATTGGTTATGACAATGTCAACCTTGCTCTATATTTTCTAAAGGTTGGTTTGAGTAAAAGTTTCCCACACATCTCTATTTGCAAGAAGGATGTGCACAACATAACCTTCATACGCCTTATTGAATATATAGAGCTCATTGTCTAGCCTCACAATTTAAATTTCCAATTCATAGTGAATCAGTTGAGAAATTTTGATTAAATTTATGTTGATTATATTTTAATTGCCAATAAGACTTGGAAAGATGTTTGGGAGTATCTATATATAGTTATGGGTATATTTCAATAACAAAAATTGTTATATAAAGTATCAACTTGGGCGGTTGACAACACATGCTTGCGTCAAGACATTAGTACTTAAGAGTGTGATGATTCAAGGACAAGATATGGTGGAAATATTTTTTCTTATGGGGAAGCAATTGGAGCCAAATGTAAACTTCAATAAAATTATGAGTGTGACATAAATTTAGCACTACATAATCCTTATATCTAGTAGTTTTCAAAGGGTTCTTGATTTTTAAGGGTCTCAAAATTGTGCAAATGATTGTAGATAGATTTTATAGATCATTGTGCAATTGATTTTAGCTTCAATTTTTTAGACATTGTTAATTCTCTATTGTTGTACCCTTATGAAATTGTTGCTTTTATTGTTTATTGATTTTAGATGGTCAATTGAAATCATGTACACTTGCATACAAGATAATTTTACATATTTTTTATTATTATAGCCATTGAGGTAGTTACTAGATTGTGCAATATTGGTGAATTACTCGGGAAGAAGTCTATAAGTTATCAGGAGGTAGAAGATCTTACAAAAATTAGTCGTGATCAGTATGCATTCCTTATAGATATCATTGAAGATCCAATTATAAGGTATGTTGCTTATGGTGTCTCCTACAAAATTTAGTTTCAGAATCATGAGGGTTCAACTTTTTCTTTAGTTTTGTATATTTCATGCAAGATAGTGAAGGAGAATGTGCAAATAGATTTGTGTAAAATATTGTTGGACAAATTCCTTGCGAATGTAAAATTGTCATTCGAAGATGGATATGCATTTAATTTTGGTTCGTTGTTGATGTGCTTGGTATTCTACTTTATGAAATCTTTATTGAAGAATGAGAACTTTGGGTGGAGGACTGGCATTCCTGTTGGTAAGCAGATTTATAGATATCTGAGTTTCTTGGAGGATAGTGTGAGTGCGTGCAAGGAATACTTTTCTACATTAAAGATGAATATTTGTTTCTGGGTTGGTTTTTTTTGGTGCTATGTTTGTAAGTCATTTTGAGGAGGGTTCATCCTCTCCTCAAAGGTATATAGAAGAAGTTATCGATGGTTCATCCCCTAAACCGAAGAAGTTGAAGACTGATGAGAAAGGAAAGAAATAGTTACAATTTTAGAAGATGAGGAAGAAGATAAAGAGGAAAATGTTGCAGGAAAGATTGAAGTTGAAGAAGAGGCATAAAATAGGGAGAGTTATGTGCCCTTTCTGGGAAATTCTGTGTGTATGGATTTGAGTACAGTGAGAATTATGTTGGAAAATGATGAATATGGAAAGCTTGATGGTTTGTGGGCCGAATGTTCTTCGTAGGATAAGAAGACGGTGAAAATTTTGTTGAATGGTCATCTGATCAGAAGAAATATTGTTGTTTTTGGTGTGTCTAGTATATTACTAGCAAAGTTAATCATGAATGTTGAGATTGGGTTATTGTAGTTTGGAGCAGATTAGATGATGGTAGAGAAATCCATAGTAAAGAAGTGTGACAATGCAAAACAGAGACTCTCTTGAGTTATTGGTGAGATGAAGAAGTGTGTGAAGGAGATTGAATATATTTACAAGTATTGTCTTCGGTGCCCAGCCACTGTAGACAATTTCATAGGATAGATAAAAGTGATTGAGAAGGAATTAAATGAGCTTGGCATTTCATATGAGGTTTTCTAGGATCAAGATGGAAAATGGACAATCGGAGTTGGCGAGCTTCAAATATAGTGATTTTTGTATGTTTTCTTAAAGCAGTGTGTCAACTTAATAAAACTAATTAATCTTTTTAGATTATTCAATTTAATTTAGATCTTTTAAAAGAGGGTTAATTTAAAGGGTTAATGTTTAGATTATTATTGAGACCCCTATAACTCTAGTGTTTACTTCAACCTTTAAAGTGGTTTAGAGATCATTATGGATTAGTGGCTAGTGGACTATCTTATAGTCAACCTAGTCAACTGAAATCTACTCGAACCTATCCAAGGTTATTAAATTATAGCTATAGACATAGTTAATAGTCAACTAATAAAATTGTGCACGTGCATATATAGTTAACATTAGTCTTATAGAAAAAAAAATTGTAGTTGTTTTTTGCCCAATTTTTGGGCACGACATTTTTGTTGCAGAGGGAGAGAGAAGATATAATATAAAAAAAATGGCTGGTAAGAGACATGATTGAGGTCCAGTTGAGGTTTTCTTCTGGCATCCTAACTGATGCAGAGGATTTTGCACAGAAGTTCCAGTCTTTGGATTGGACGAAGTCATTTAGAAGACTGGTAGATTGTGCCAGTTTGTGTGCACGGATGGATGCATTAATTGTTGAGTGGAAGGAGTTCCCTATTCTGAAGGAGAGGTATAAAAATGTATTTTTTGTGAATACTTTTGTATTACTTTGAGTTTACTTTGTTAGTTTTTTTGTCCCTTTGTCATCGTGGAAAAAGGGGGAGAGAAAAGGAGTATACATGTTGCATTTACTCAGGGGGGGCTTTTGTTGTTTCGGTGTTTTGCCATCAATGTCAAAGGGGGAGATTGTTAGATTTATTGAGTTGTTGTTGGCATTGATTTTTATTGATATCAAAACCTCCCTATCAACACTCTAGTGGTATTGGTTGGTTGTTGGAAATTTTTTGTTATGTACCTATTGATTATCAGTTATGCAATATGAGTTTCGGTTATACATAGGATAGGTTCAACATGAACATTTTTGGTGTTCTTGGTATTAATTAGTAGTGTACATTGTCCTACTCATGATTTTTTTTTTGGTGCACTAGCATGCTTTTGATTTTCTATTTCTCATGGACTATTCTACCGATTTCTATTGTTTACGTTGGCTATAGAATTTCTATGGGTATCTAGACAATTGTGCAAGTTCATCAAATGATTTTCTATTGGTACATCCGCTATGACGTATATTAGTGGCCACATCTTAAATGGTCTTGGTTGTGGTAGCTCTTGGAAAATGTAATGTACATTGTAACATCTTAAGTGTGACCTATATGTGGGTCGTGGTGTAGCGTGTAATTTGTCTTATGTATGTCTTAGATTTAGGATCGGTGCTATGTAATTATAATTTTCTTAGCATTGGGATTGTCACATGTTTGGTGTCAAGTTGACATATGTATGATCAGATACTAGTATAAATAAAGTAGAACCTTTTTGTATCCGTAAGTGGTGGGTATGGTGTGTTTAGTGAAAACAGTAGTGCAAACATGCGGTAGTGATGTATGTGAGTACATGTGACAGTACGAAGATTCATTCAGTGCTTACATACCGATGATAGTGGATCAAATAGTTGGTGATTCTAGTGATAGAGATTAGCGGTTGAACTGCTCATGAATATTCAAATGCAAACTTATCAGTTAGTATTTCATCATATTTATCTTTGTATTGGCAGTGATCCTTTTTTATATTTAAGGGTAGTTAGCCCAACTGGTAGTGAGCCTCACCTACAATGAGCACAACTAACAATGAGCCTTTGTATAAATCACGCTAATTGGTGTTTACACTTCATGAGAATTAGCTTCTTCAAGGTTTTTCCCCTTTTGGGTTTTCCACATAAATCTTAGTGTTCTCTATGTCAGTGTTCCTGTGTTTACATGTTTACATTTTCTATGGATGTTTTATATGTTTAACTGATAAATCAGAACTTGTTATTGTTTATGTTTAATAGTTTACTGACAGAGTAAATTTTTTTCAAAGTGTGTGGGTATAACTGATTCATCCCCCCCCTTCTCAAATTTTTTCCATATTCAATAGGTTATCCCTCTCTACAACTAAGGTTTGAATTTTGAATCTCTGTAATTCATGGTGATCGATGATGGTAGAGGTCAAAAACCCCTACCAAGGGAACTTCCTCTTGTAGTGAAGACTCCCCTTCACTTTGGTCCAAAAAATATCACAGAACCCCGTGTTGAAGGGGAGACTAGCCCCAATTTGAGGGCCAAGAAACATGGTGAGGGGGACCTACCTCTTGATCCAGGACCTAAACCAAACAATGCAATGACTTTGAATAAGCTTGAATTGAGGAACATGAAAAATGTTGGTTAGATTGGTGGTTGCAAGAATGTGCTTGTGGGAGAAAGCCACAAATTGGTAGAACATAAAATCGCCTCAGAGTTCCTACAAAATGATGATGAAATTGAGATCTCCCTTCTAGATATGATTGTGGATCGTATTGTCTCATCTTGGAATGATGCTTTCGTGGGGAGGTTCTTCTCATTCAAACTATTGATTTATATGGTCAAGAGATGGATATCTACAAAGTGGAGACTAAAGGGGAGTGCAAACCCAAGTGTTGTGTTGGTTGGCCTCATCCTTTTCAAGTTCGCCTATAAGGAAGATATGCTCGAGATTCTTGCAGGTTCTTGGGCATACGGGAAACACCACCTTTCCCTTTATAAATGAATATCAAGATTTGATCCCTAGACAGATTTGAATTAGAATGTACCTATTTGGGTTAGGATGCTAGGGTTTTCATTATAATTCTAGGATGAATAAATAATCAAGTGTATTAGAATCACTTTTGGGCAGTTCATGGCCATTGACGAGGTGACAAAGGCTAAACATAGATCAGTTTTTTCTCTCTTTTGTAATAATGTTTTTATTCATAAGACCCTTCTAAATTTCATTGTTTTACAATCAAAACTGGGAAATAGGACCCAGGATTTAGTTTATGAAAATGCTACCATTTACTACCAAAAATGTTCATAACCTAGTCATTTATTTTTAGAGTGCAAAGTATCGTTGGATAAACAAAAAGCCTTACTAGAAAAAGGGTCTCCCCCCATAGAGATGGTGGTGGGGGTAAAGGTATGTGAAGCCTTAAGAGTGGAACAATAAATACCATTAGAAAATCTACTAACTAAAATGGGACCAAGGTGTCATCTTAATGTATGCCAGTCTGAAATTGGTTGAAGTGAAGATACACCCAGAGGAAAATAAAAATTTTCCTCCCCCAAGAAAGTTTAGATTACAGGGGGGACACCAATTGAGCCAAAAAATGGTCTAGTAATGGAAATCAAACCCTCACCTAGTAAACAAGGAACTCCATCTCTAGAACAAAGAAGTGCCCCTCACCTGCCAATGTAAGGGAAATCATCAGTAGGAGGTAGAGGACCCTTTATGTAACTCCTAAAATTAAGAAATGAGATTCCTCTCATGGAACATGAAAGGATTAAAGAACCCTCATAAATAATACATTCTAAGGGATTGTATCTTAGAAATAAAAATTATTTTTTTCTTCAGTAGGAGGTGAAGATGTCTGCAAACACCTTTAAAACTAGTTTTGATCGCATTTGGTTGGGATCCTCTTATTTCAACAATGAAGCTTTTGGTACTTTTGGGGGTGTGGTGGTCATCATGTGGGATCATAGAAAAATCCATAGAAATATGATCTTATATTTACCAATATATTCGGTTGTAAGCTTTGACTCAGGAAGTGTTCTTTGGCATTTAATCAATGTCTATGCCCCCAATTCATATTTAGGAAGAAAGATGATTTGTGGGGAAATAATTTCCATGATCTTGAAAAATCATGACTCCTTCTCGATGGTTGTAGGATATATTAATACACCTTTACTTTGGAAAAAAAGGGAGGAGCAATAGATCACTCAGATAATATAGAAGATCTTGCGGAGTTCATCAACAAAACTAGCCTCCTTACATTGAGTTGTTTGGTCATCCTTTTATCTGGTCAAATAATAGAAAGGGTAATACCATAATTCAGGTGAGACTTGATATATTATTAGTCACGTCTCATTGGTACATTGATAACAATGCCACACTTAAGGCCCTTCCAAGAAAAATGCCAGGCCACAATTTGATATTCTTTTAGTGGATGGGCATGCATCCTCATGGACCACTCCCTTTCCGGTATGAGATAATGTGGTCATCTCACCTTGACTTTAGGAATTGTATACAACATTGGTGGAGTCCTCTAGTATAAGGCTCTGCAATGTTTTGGGTAACCCAAAAGCTAGATATAATTAGAAAAAATGTTAAAGGATAGAATAAGTCAACCTTTGGAGATATCTTTACTTAGAGAAAATAAATAAATGCAAAACTCAAAGAAACACAAGAGAGGATGGCTCAGGGGGATGACATATAGAAACATGTAAAGAGTAAGAACTCCTAAGAAACGTGTAAAGATCCTCTTATTTCAACAATGAATCTTTTGGTACTTTGGGGGGTGGGGGTGGTCATCATGTGGGATCACAGAAAAATCAAGGAAAATATGTTCTTTTATTTAGTAATCTATTCGGTTGTAATCTTTCACTCAGGTAGCATTGTTTGGCATTTAATCAATTTCTATGCCTCCAATGCATATTTAGGAAGAAAGACGGTTTGTGGGGAAATAATTTCCATGATCTTGAACATCCATGACTCCTTCTAGATCGTTGCAGGAGATTTTAATACACCTTTACTTTGGAAAAAATGGGGGGAGCAATAGATCACTCAGATAATATAGAATATCTTACGAAGTTCATCAACAAAAATAGCCTCCTTCACATTGAGTTATTTGGTCATCCTTTTATCTGGTCAAATAATAGAAAGGGAAATAACCTAATTCAGGTGGGACTTGATAGATTCTTGGTCTTAGCTCATTGGTACATTGATAATAATGCCACGCTTAAATCCCTACCAAGAAAAGTGTCAGACCACAGTTAAATATTATTTTAGTGAAAAAATAGGCATCCTCGTGGACCACTCCCTTTCGAGTATGAGATAATGTGGTCATCTCAACTTGACTTTAGGAATTGCATATAACATCTGAAGGGAGTGTTACTGATGAGTCTGGGACATCTATAAAAGGACTACTAGAAAATAATGATACACTTATCGAGCAATTGGACCTAATGAAGATAGATCTTGAAACCAACATGATAAGAATCACTGAATTGATTCAAGGAAACAAGATTGCTAAAGATGAAAATAAAATGGCAGAAGATGATAGAAGAAAATTTGAAATCAAGTTATTAGAAAAAAGATCATGAGATCATGAGAATGACACAAGTTCACTATGATATGACCAACCAACTTCTGAGTGCGAATCAAGAGAACAAAATAAAAGAATTTGAGAATCAAGCACTGAAAGCTAAAATTGAAAGAATGGATCAAAGATTGAAAGCTGAGAAAGATGCAAATGCAATACTGAAAATAAATGAAGAAGCACTGAAATCTCTAGATCAACAATTCAAGAATCAGAAGCAAACGAATGAAAAAATATGAATTGGATTCAAAGAGGACAACACTACTAAGAAAGGATAATCATCAAAAGCACAGAAGGATTATAGTACTACACCCCTACCAAAACAAAAGAAGCCAAGTTGCAATTACTGTGGGAAGCCTAGACATACTACTAATGTCTGCAGGAGCAGGAAAGGTAAATCACTGAGTACACCTAAGTTGATGGTTATTGTTTTAGATGCAATAGGTATGGACATCAAGCATTTGAATGCAGAACTAATCTTGCTAACAATACAAGGAAACCTAAGTTTGATGGTTACTACAAGAATTGTAATAAGTTTGGACACAAAGCAGAAGAGTGTAGAATAAAGAAGAGAAATGAAAAATGGAATCCTAATCGAGAGAATGCTAATACTAACCAAGTAGGCATTTCTATACCATGGGACTACAATACAAGAATTTCATGTTTATCCTGTGGAAGGTATGGACACATTGCTGCAAATTACATGTTTATGCATGGAAGGAACAACACAAGAGCATGGAGAAAACCTGGCATGGCATGTTTTCATTGTCATAAGGTAGGAAACCTTGTGAGGAATTGTACATACCAAGGTGATGCACCAACCGAAGATGAATCTAAAGAGAAAGCCCCTACTACTATTTATGAGATCTGAGAACAAATGAACAGAATCTGGAGGAGAAAGACTTGGAATGAAGGGACATCATCCGGAAGCACAATCCACCATCTCTACCAAGTTGGTTGTGCCAAGCTCCACCTAATTGGTGAGAGGTATGCAGGAACTGCATGCTTATAATAAATCCTACATCAATTCCTAGAATTAGAGTTGAGATCCATATCACCATATTAAAGATGCATTTGGATAAGTTGTGTAATGTTTGGATGGATATTGTTATATATGGTTATTTTGTTTAACTCGGTCAAGAAAAGTAACTATGTAGTCGGTATAAAGTTAAAAAGTGACTCGACAAGAGCCTTTATTCCACATTAATAGAGTCGTTTGAAACCCTAATCATGGAAAAGGTATAAATAGATCATTTTGCAAATCGTTTGTACCTAAAATTTTCATAAGAGCATTGAGCACATTTGTAGAGCGAATATTGTGTGTGAATTTAAGCGATTTTGAGGTAATTCTAAATCTTTGCAAGACATTTGAGATACATTTCTTAATTATCTGTGGTACACTGAATTGTGTTTGCAAAGTGGAGGTTATTATAAAGTGTGTCCTAGTTTATTTTAGCATACATTTTTAAGTGATCATGGCACCGAAGATGCAGACACCAGTTCTAGTGAAGAATGTTGAACCACTGAATCTGAAATACAAGTTGCCCCCAGCTATAGCCACAGGAAACTGACATGATGGGAGCACTATCTTCAATACTTCTATGAGTTCTGTTAATTGAAGACGTCCTCACATTCATACATTGTAAAATTGAAGATCTATGTGGAACCGAGATAAATGCTTCATTGAGCAAGCTATGCGTGGATGGAAAAGTCAAAGATGAGCACACCCATCTGGAAACCAAAGGATTGGTTCATGCTATACATCTACCGAGGGTGTTTAAGCTCAAGTGGGTTAGAATGGTACTTAGCTAAGTACATGACCAATTTATGTGGCTGGATGAACTAATTAAAATCACTAAGAATGTGCTTCACATCATCACTGGATTCCCAATCGGAGACAGACCGAAGGCAATTAAATAGATCGACGAGGGTAAGCTCACTGAGCTCACTAAAGCACAATGGGATGGCAGAGGAATGAGGATATCAACTGTGACAGATCTCAAGCTAAGGTTTGCATGTAACATTATATCTTACCGAGTGTTTCAATCATCCCGAGTGGACAATGTTCCATGTGGAGTAGTTAATCTAGCATACAAGATAGTAAAGAAAGGTTTACAGATAAACCTTTGTGAAGTTTTGTTGAAGCAGTTAGAAGACAACATGAACACTATCAGGAAAGAAAAGACTAACACTTTGAAATTTGGTTAATTGTTGGTATGTATTTTCTTCTATTATCATAATTCATTTCCCTCCATTGGAGATGTAGTTTGAAAGACTGATAAGCCAGTTATATATCAGATACATGAATTTATAGATAGTTTAGGATATAACTTTGATGCAATCATGTCTAATTATTTTCTGAAGTTCCAAGCTAGACTGTACAAAAGGTATAGGATACCACCTCAACTAGTTGAAAAATATCAGGACAACATTTTTTTGAAGTAGATACAGATGTTTGTATAGTCAAAATTTTTGAACCAAAAGTTGAATGGATTTAGTCGATGGGTTATGAAATGGATATTGATATAGGTTCTAAGTAGATTGAATCCCTATTAGCAAAACCAATGGGCCCCAATGAAAAGAGATATGGGACTTGTGAAGAATTCAAAGACAAAATCAAACAAGGTATTTTAGTACCTAGGTCAATTAAGAAGGAAAGTAAGATGATAAATGTTTTATCAAAGACTCTTGGAGTTGATGATACTTTGGATACTGAAAATGCACAAGCCCTTGTAGTGGTTGAGAAACAGAATGTAAAATTTCCCTCACCAAGAAAAAGAGGTATTACAAGGAATACCAAATCATCAGTACAACCGACAGAGAAGAAGGCTACCGAGGTTATACAATCGAAAGGTAAAACCTATGAGAGGACAAGAGGCAAGAAGCAACCTGCGAGAAAAAGAAGAAGACTTTTACTTGGAAAAGATAATGAGACTGGATTTGATGAGCCAAACAAATATGTTCCATTTGCTCATCTCTCACGATTTTCACAAAGTCTTGAAGAATTTTTGGAAGGATTAAAATAACTAGGAGGATTTAGAGGATTTAGACAAGTGAAATATTTGAAGAGGAATGAAGAAGACAAGAAAAAGATTGAATATGCAGTTGTTGTTACATTAATGAGATATAGAGTAACATTGATTGAGCTTGCAGATAAGCTACCAGAGGAACTCTACAAAAAAATTGATGCACAGTGGAAGTATGCAACTACTCCAGAGAAGGAGATGGGAGAAAGATATCTTGTGCATACTATTCCTGACCTGGCACCATCTGAGATTGAATATGCATTGAAGAAACATTCAAATAAATTTTTAGTAAAGGGAAGAGCCCTGAGGATAATGAATGGAGACCTACAATCAATAGAGAAAGATACTACTAATAAATGGAAAGAAATATATCATATAGATGACACCAAGCAATAAGAAACTGAGAAGAATCAAGGTGATACAATCACTGATCAGGTAAAGAACAACACCGGCCAAGTAGATTCAATTGATCAAACTATTGATAATGCAAAAGTAATTATTGAAGATCCATTAGAGGATATTGATCCTGCAAAGGAGTTGTCAAAGGATGGAGATGTAATGAATATTATGCAAGTACCAGACACCAATTATATTGATGTAGATGTTGTACCATTGCAAATTAAGGACCCCATATTGGTACAAGTACAAAGTTATTCTACTATGCAGATTGGTACTACTAAAGTTGCACAAGATATTCAATCACCAGTTGGCACAGGAAAAGGAAATGTTGATAAGCCAGAGGCTACCGAGACTGAACATAAGAATGATACCAAGTTGGAAGCCCCAACTGACACTAAAGGACAAAAGAATAACACACCAATGACCGATACATCCAATGTTTAGAATGATCAAAAGACACAAGATACAGAAAAATAAATGTTTCAGGAATCGAATATAAAAGGCAAAGATGTAGAGAAAGAAGAAACAAAAAAACAAGAGGAAGTTAAAACAGAGGAAAGCATAGTCGGTCACCTTACCGAGTCACCAGATGCAACAATGGCATCACGTTCTAAACACTCTACTAGAGAGAGAAGACTAATTGAGAAAAAGAAGAGTAAAAAGAGGAAACATGTGATTGATTTGAGTAAGCCAATCCTCATACCACCCGAAGATCCTAACATGATGAAGACCAAGGAATTTCACATTTATGCAGAACTTGTAGTTAAAAAGACTGAGCAGGACAAGCTATTGGCGAAGAAGAAAAATATTGATATATTGGAAGATGTCAAAGAATTTTTCCAGGAGATTATTCCTGAAGTTAACATTGATGAGTTTGAGCCACTACTAGACCAAGTTGGAAATCTAGTCCATCAAATCAAAGGACCAAACAAAGACATGAAAAACTACATGTTAAAGATTCACAAGGCATCTATGGAGAAGAAATTGATGGAGGATCTACTGCAAAACATTGCTATAGCGAAGGTAACTCTTTCTGAGTTATGTTCCAAAGTCGAAGAACAATTGCAGTCCATCATTTCATTGTTTCATAAATTTTGTATTCTTTCTAAATTTACTGAGAACATTAAGGAGAAGGGGGTGGGTATTGAAAAAGAGTTGACTGAGTAGCTTGCAAAGCTAACTACCGAGCTTGGATAATTCCAGACATACTACATAAAGATACAGGAACTCATGGGAGTTAAGCTCTCGTTGAGATAGGAGGAAGACAAGCTGATATTAGAGTTGCTTGAATTGCAATCACTAATAATTCCCCATATGCAATCAATGTAGATACATCTAAAGAAAGGAAAAGAACTAGCAATTTTTCCAGAGCTTAGCACCGTGGATACTATAGTTGATTTATCAATGGACATAAATGAACACATTGTGATACTACAGAATCTTCGAGACACTTGGGAGACTGTACTAGCCGGATTACAACAAAGGTATAAGCACATTTTTGATATATAAGTTTTACTGTTGAGACTTTTTGTCAAAAAGGGGGAAATATAGATAGATCTCTAGAAGAAAAAAATCAAATAGAGTCAATTCAAAATCACAAAAAAAATTATATGTGAAAAAGGAAAAAAAGAGGAGAAGAGTTGTACATATTTTGTATAGAGTAACATCCGAAGGGGAGTTATTAGTTTTGATGACTTTGATATTTTTGTCAAAATGCTCAACTAATGTCAAAGGGGGAGATTGTAATCTCTATGAATATTTTGTTGTCATTAGTTAAGGCAAAGTCATATGAGTAAGGAGAATCAATCAGTGAAAAGGAGAAAGCTAAATATTTGACCAGTCGGTAATGTACACCGAGAAAGGCAGTGAAGTCGGTACAGCACAGACACTACACCGAGAGCCTACAGTTACCGAACACTGAACGCATATGAAGTATACCGAGTTAACAATTACCGAGTACTAAAAGATCAAGTTAATCGAGCAAAGAGAAGCTACTCTAAAGCAATAAGGACACATTTAATACATTGACACAAAATTAATTATGATTCTACAATGCACAAAGAATAGTTTGTTACACGATCAACAATCAAGATAATTTAAAGAGAAGATCTGAAAAGCAGATTAAGCGGTTAATGAAATTTTGTTATTTCCAAGAAAAACACCAAGTATCAAGGTAAAAGTGACACAGTCACCGAGCGGAAAATAAGATCTAACGGTTAAAACAAATCGCAGCACACCTAACGCACAAGATCAAAAGGCAATAAATCTTATATTTAAAGGATGAATTGCATAGCAAAAAATAAGAGACAGAGTAATGATACAGAGAAGGTTGATATTGTTAAAGGAGTTATATTGAAGAACAAAGATCAGAGCAGAAAGCACCAAGATAATATCTAGCTATAGAGGAGCAATTCTGAGCAGTGTTACAGTTTGAGATTGAGATAACACAATATTTTAGAGCACATAGAGTCTGATCAACATTTGTTATTGATGCAATATAGTAGACATTGTTAAGTTGTTAATACTATTGTATTGAGAGCTATAAATCCCAATGTTGGGTAGATCTTAACCGATCTGATATTTGTAAAACCTTTAACAAGGTACATCTCTAAGTGTCGATATTGTAAAATCATCTAACCAGGTAGACCTAACAAGTCTTTGTATACTCTTAACCGGGTAAGCTATCAAATTGGCTAAACTTTGTAAGCTCTAACTAAGCACCATTTATACTGCAGTTAGTGAAGGTTGTGGCCATCATCCCCACCGCAGTTTTTTCCTCTAACCAAGGATGTCTGTGTAAACAAAATTATGGAGTTATGAGTTCATTTACTTAAATGTTTTGTTGTTATGTGTTATGAGAATTAAATTAGTTTCACTTCAAGTTATTAAATTTGGTAAACAACAACCAGCAGTATATGGTTATTGACAGTTTCAGTTATAAAAAAAATTTGTGGTACTGATTCACCCCTCCCCTCTCAGTCCCAACTTTCCATAGTCATTCCAACAGATAAGTTCATAAATCAATATTGAACAATGCTTTTATTCAACACACCAAAAAAAACCCAAAAAACTAAAGTAAGAAATAAACTTGCAAAAAAAAAAAAACCTCCTTGATAATCTTAATTCGTGGTTTCCCTTTAACGCCAAAAATACGCCTTTAAAACTCTCTAAAAAATGCTTTTATTAAAAAATCATTTAATAAGTCGCATTAAATCACTTTTTTTTATTTTTTTAATGAAAAAAATCCCTCTAATAAATGAGATTTGAGGGGCGTGGTCATCCATGGGACTGTGTTTGGTCAGCCTTAGTTTCAACCGAAACAGGTCCGACCGAACATACCTATGTGGCATCCCATGTGGCAGTCAAATAAGTAAAAAATAGAGAATTGCAAAACTTGTCATGTCTGGAGCTGAATTCCCCATCAAAACTCAGCTTTCTTTAAAATCTAAAAATACCCTTTTGTAGAGCTTGGAGTCAAGATTATGGTCATGTAATTTTTATAGTTTTTTGATTACATATAATATATTATAAGTTGAAAATACTACAAATATGTATTTTAACATTTAAGAACACGCTCATTCAAAAAAAAAAGAAAAAAATGGCAAATTTTTTTATAAAAAATTAAAAATTATATTTAACACTAGAGCCAAGAGGCCTCTTCAAGAATATATAATTTATTTTTTGAATGGTGTAGATTTGCTAGGGCAAATTAGGCGGGAGACAAAACTCTTAATTTCAGGTAACTCTAACTTTGAATAGTTATAACAGACAAAATATATACTGAAAACCAATCTTTCTTTTTATCTGTACTAGCTATACATGTCATCTAAAACATATTATGTTAGAGGAAAATAAGATTTTTTGCATATATTTTTTTGGTGGGAACTAAACCCTAGATTTTCAGCATTTTTCAACAATTAAAAAATGGACTTCAAAAATTAAAAAACTATGTCAATTCTTGTTCAATTTGAAAAAAAAAATTATATGCATAAACTTCATCCAATTTTACACATTTCATTAGTTTATATCATTTTCAAATTCTAAACAAAAATGCTACTTTTATGTCGTTAAAGTTTAACAGTTTGCATGTTGTTGACATTTTCCTTTATAAAAGTGTGACATGGGCTTGTACTTTTACCCCTTAAGGAGTACATTCCAGTTACTCAATGGAGATGCTCATCTTTCCCGCGGAATTTCTTTGAAGACAAGATATCTAGAAACTAGGACTTACCTTGTGCTTATGCTATATTCAACAATTCCATAATTTTGAGGAGGATAAAAACAAAGTGGAAACTGTCAAATTATGGTTGATGGGTCAGGAAGAGAGAATAGGGTTATTGCAAGTGGTGTCATCAGATTAAATTTTGGGATTATGATTATAGCATATACTGAAAAATTTGATGGTTACACAAATAACCAGGCTGAGGAGATGGTCCCACCATGGGGAATCAAATTCACCCTTTCTATTGGAGTGAAAGTTTTGTAAATTGAGGGGGATTCCAAACTGATTATAGATGTGGTTAAATGCTTGGTCAAAGCTAGTTGGTCCACGAATGGAATATTGGGAGATATCATAAAACTCCTTGGACTAGATATTTTAAAGATCAAGCACTTCTACGGGGAAGGAAATGAGGTAGTTGATGCTATGGTGGCTTTAGGCCTTGAAATGAAAGGTCTTAAATGTTGGCGAGACATTGACAATATCCCTCCCAAAACCAAAACTCTCATAAAGGAGGAAAGCAAAAAAAAACACTAGTTCCAATAGGATTAATTAAGTTATGGCTTTGGGTTAGTATACTTTGCATAACCTTAACTTGTTGCTGTGGTAAGGTGGAGAAAACTAACATTAATAATAGTAGATGGTAGTTTAATTTCAATAATGGGTGGAAGGTCAGTCTGAAAATATAAGCTAAAAATCACACTTACATTAATACAGTTATGGTCAATATGGGGTTTTTTTATGCTATGTATTTGGCTTAACATACTATGTCTCTTGGACATATGTAGAGGCTTTATCAATGGGAACAAAATTCCCAACTTACTCTCTATGCTCAATACCAAAATTGTGAGGCTTTGTTGTGACTGGAAGACCGATGTAGATACTCGTGGTAAAAGACACTCCTTCAATAATTATGTTATTAGGAAGGTACATTTTAAGATTTGGTTGTTGAATTGTCCTATTGGGTACAATAGGGGAATAAGAGAGAACATTCCCTCACCCTGTCATTTTAAAACACAATAGTCATTGCAATTTGGCACACATTTTAAAACTCCTAGAATTGTGGTCGTGGATAAGAAGGTGGGCATGGATCTATGATGCAGGAGCATCCTAGGATCCTTGGCAATCCCGCTCAACCAAAAAGATGTTTACTTTTGTTTCTCGGGTCTTGCTTTACTGTCGGGTCTCGGTGATCTCTTCACTCAAGTCATTTTTTGTTTCTCGAATCTTGCTTTACCGACGGGTCTCGGTGATCTCGTCACCCGAGTCATTTTTTGTTGCTCAAGGTGCTCTTTGACCGAGTCATTTTCTGTTGCTGGGGGTGCTCTTTGACCGAGTCATTTTCTATTAATCGGGGTACTCTTTGACCGATTCATTTTCTGTTGCTCAGGGTGCTCTTTTCCTGAGTCATTTTTTGTTGCTCGAAGTGCTCTTTGCCCGAGTCACTCTGTTGCTCAGTCATCCTTTGCTCGAGTTGTTTATTTTGGAGTTGGATATGGTGTCTGACTTCCACATTTAATTTTGATCGCGACATTAATGTTGGATCTTTCATTGGGAGTTGTGTGGACCTAAATCTAGGTCAAGAATTTCTCCAATGTTTGATTTTGTGGCCGACCTCTTGGTTGCTTTTGTATTTAAGTAGTATTTTGTTCTTAGTTTTGGGAGATCAAATTAGAGAGCATATCGTAGTGTTAGATTTGAGAATCTGGATCATGAGTTGTGTGTTTACAGAAGATCTGTACTTGATCTTGAATTGTATCTTTGTATTTGGATGTAACGGGGAAGGCCTAACAGCCCAACATGTTGCATGTAATGAGAATTCTGAGATAATATAAGTTGATATTGCTATATCTTGTATTGTGTAGTTTATGTTGTGTGTTGATGTTGTTGGCTGCAAGTTTGGATAGTCCATTCTTGGATCCTCTGAGCTTGACCGCGTCAGGTGGTATCAGAGTGAAGGTTGATCTAGTTCGTTGCTTGTGGAGCTTAGGGTTTTCGAAGATCTGGAGAGATGCCTCTGAGAAGATTGGACCCTAGGGCGATTGTAGAAATTTCAAGGAGGTGGAAGCAAGGATAACAGAAAGATTCAAATCTGAGATGGTGGCAATGAAGAATGAAATCATAGAAGGTATCAGAAACATTGGATTATAGAGAGGTCCTAGAATGAAGATGGTTATGAAGAAGCTGCTAAAGATTTTGAAGTTGTTGGATCTAGTGGAGATGACAGAACTGATCGGATGGCGAGATTTGGAGGAGGCAGGTATGGTCAGTTGCAGAGATTTGAAGCTCGGTTGAGTACAAGTTATCGAATGGAGGTGTCCAATATCTCAGGTACATTGAAGCCCAAGGATCTGATTGATTGGATCGGTGAGTTAGAAGACTACTTTGAGCTGGAAGACATTGAAGATCCACTTAGAGTAAAGTTGGCACAGACTAGGTTGAAGGGACATGTTTCTTTATGGTGGAAAGAATTGTAGAGAGACCAAGAAGAAGAAGGTGAGATGAAGATCAATCGGTGGAGGTTGATGGTGGCAAAGCTAAAGGTTAAGTTCATTCCTGCTGACTATGAACTTGAGTTGTTTAAGAAATTGCAGAATCTGAAACAGAAGGAGATGACTGTGGAAGATTATATTGAGGAGTTCTACAAGTTGACAATTTGTTCTGGACATAGAGAAATTTCTAAGGAAAAGGTGGCAAGGCATGTTAATGGCCTGAAATTCAATATCCAAGATGAGATTGGTATGTTGAAGGTTGACTTTGTAGAAGATACTTATCAGTATGCACTGAAAGAAGAAGATAAGTTGAAGAGAAGACACTATGGTAATTCTCGAGGGAAAGAGAAGCAAGAACAGTCGGTAAAAGATAAACCTAGAGCTGAGGAGGAACCAAAACCGGTTGAACCAAGGAGAAGAACAAGTAGAGGTGTATTCAGAGGTACTTGTTACAACTGTGGAGAAGAAGGACATCAGTCGTATGAATGTTCCCATGCAGATAAGAAGATTGGTTGTCACCGAAATTTTGTGGTGAATGAAGTTGTTGAGAACGAACCTGAGGTGGAAAATATGAATCTTTTTCTTAGAAGAACTTTGCTTCCCTCAAAACAAGCTGATTAGAAGAAGACTCTATTCAGAGCCAGATGTAAGTGCAAGGATAAGGGAGCAGGAACTAAAAGATGTGGAGTTATCAAATATTATTTGAATGACAATAACAAACCTGAGGAAAAGGGAGTTGGCGAACCTATTCCAATAGATGAAAGGAAGGAGAATCTGAAGGGGAAAGAAAATGATATCTCTGAGGAACTTACAAAGATGAAGAAATAGATAACATATTTGACTAAGGTGGTGCATCAGATGTTGACACTAGTGACATAGAGAGATGCAAATGATAGTGAGTTGATTAGTAGGTCGGGTGAGGGGGATCAGTGTCAGCTACTGTCAATTGTAGGCAAAAGATATGAGAGAAGTACAAAAAGTGTGAATTTGTCGGATGAGACAATGGACAGAATGAAGAAAGCATGGAGTAAAAGGCAAGAGTGGATATGGGTTAAGAACAAGTATCGGATACCTGTTCTGATTCCCTTAAGATGTTCATGATTTCCTTTATGGGAACATCTTCTTTACCTGGGGTGTTTGATGCAGGAGCATCCTAGGATCCTTGGCAATCCTGCTCAACCAAAAAGATGTTTACTTTTGTTTGTCTTCTGTTGCTCGGGTCTTTCTTTACCGGCAGGTCTTGGTGATCTCTTCACCCGAGTCATTTTCAGTTGCTCGGGTCTTGCTTTACCGGCGGGTCTCGGTGATCTCTTCACCCGAGTCATTTTCTGTTGCTCGGGGTGCTCTTTGACCGAGTCATTTTCTGTTTCTCGGGGTTCTCTTTGCCCGAGTCACTATGTTGCTCAATCATCCTTTGCCCAAGTTGTTTATTTTGGAGTTGGATCTGGTGGCTTACTTTTGCATTTAATTTTGATCGCTGCATTAATGGTGGATCTTTCATTGGGGGTTGTGTGGACCTAAATCTGGGTCAGTGGTTTCTCCAATGTTTGATTTTGTGGCCGACCTCTTGGTTTCTTTTGTATTTAAGTAGTATTTTGTTCTTTTGCAAAGCTAACTACCGAGCTTGGATAGTTCCAGACATACTACTCATAGATACATGAACTTATGGGAGTTCATCTCTCGTTGAGATAGGAGGAAGACAAGCTGAGATTAGAGTTGCTTGAATTGCAAGCACTAATAATTCCCCATATGCAATCAATGCAGATACCTCTAAAGAAAGGAAAAGAACTAGCAATTTTTCCAGAGCTTAGCACCCTGGATACTATAGTTAATTTATCGGTGGACATAAATGAACACATTGTGATACTACATAATCTTCAAGACACTTGGGAGACTATACTAGCCATATTACAGCAAAGGTATAAGCACATTTTTTATATATAAGTTTTACTATTGAGACTTTTTGTCAAAAAGGGGGAAATATAGATAGGTCTCTAGAAAAAAAAATAGAGTCAATTCAAAATCACCAAAAAAAATTTATGTGAAGAAGGAAAAAAATAGGAGAAGAGTTGTACATATTTTGTATAGAGGGTAACATCCAAAGGGGATTTATTAGTTTTGATGACTTTGGGGTTTTTGTCAAAATGCTCAACTAATGTCAAAGGGGGAGAATGTAATCTCTATGTATATTTTGTTGTCATTAGTTAAGGAAAAGTCATATGAGTCAGGAGAATCAATCAGTGAAAAGGAGAAAGCTAAATATTTGACTAGTCGATAATGTACACCAAGCAAGGCAATGAAGTCGGTAAAGCACAGCCACTACACCGAGAGCCTACAGTTACCGAACACCGAGTGCATATGAAGTACACCGAGTAAACAGTTACCGAGTACTAAAAGATCAAGTTAACCGAGCAAAGAGAATCTACTCTAAAGCGATAAGGACGTGCATTTAATACATTGACACAACATTAATTGTGATTCTACAATGCACGAAGAATAGTTTGTTACACGATCAACGATCGAGATAATTTAAAGAGAAGATCTGAGAAGAAGATTAAGCGGTTAATGAAAGTTTGTTATTTCCAAGAAAACACCAAATATCGAGGTAAAAGTGACAGTCACCGAGCGGAAAAGAAGATCTAATGGTTAAAAAAAATTGCAGCGCACCTAACGCACAAGATTAAGAGGCAATAAATCTTGTATTTAAAGGATGAATTACAGAGAAAAAAATAAGAGACAGAGTAATGATACAGAGAAGGCCGATATTGTTAAAGGAGTTATATTGAAGAACAAAGATCAGAGCAGAGAGCACCGAGCTGATATCTAGCTATAGAGGAGCAATTTTGAGCAGTGTTACAATTTGAGATCGAGATAACACAATATTTTAGAGTACATAGAGTCTGATCAACATTTTTTATTGATACAATATAGTAGACATTGTTAAGTTGTTAATACTATTGTATTGAGAGCTATAAACCCCAATATTGGGTAGATCTTAACTGATCTAATATTTGTAAAACCTTTAACAAGCTACATCTCTAAGTATAGAGATTGTAAAATCCTCTAACTAGGTAGACCTAACAAGTCTTTGTATACTCTTAACCGGGTAAGCTAGCAAAATGGCTAAAATTTGTAAGCTCTAACTGAGCACCCTTTATAATGCAGTTAGTGAAGGGTGTGGGTATCATCCCCACCATAGTTTTTTCCTATAACCAAGGATTTCTACGTAAACAAAATCATGGAGTTATGAGTTCATTTACTTAAATGTTTTGTTGTTATGTTTTATGAGCATTATATTAGTTTCATTTCAAGTTATTAAATTCAGTAAACAACAAGCAGCAGTATATGGTTATTGACAGTTTAAGTTAGAAAAAATTTTGTGGTACTGATTCACCCCTCCCCTCTCAATCCCAACTTTCCATAGTCATTCCAACATATAAGTTCATGAATCAATATTGAACAATGCTTTTATTCAAAACACCAAAAAGAAACCAAAAAACTAAAGTCCGAAATAAACTTGTAAAAAAAAATAAACCTCCTTGATAATCTTAATTCGTGGTTGCCCTTTAACGCCAAAAATACGCCTTTAAAACTCTCTAAAAAATGCTTTTATTAAAAAATCATTTAATAAGTCGCATTAAATCACTTTTTTATTTTTTTAATTAAAAAAATCCCTCTAATATATGAGATTTAAGGGGCACGATCATCCACGGGACTGTGTTTGGTCAGCCTTAGTTTCAACTGAAACAGGTCCGTCTGAACATACCTATGTGGCATCCCATGTGGTAGTCAAACAAGTAAAAAATAGAGAATTACAAAACTTGTCACGTCTGGAGCTGAATTCCCCATCAAAACTCAAATTTCTTTAAAATCTAAAAATACCCTTTTGTAGAGCTCGGAGTCAAGATTATGGTCATGTAATTTTTATAGTGTTTTGATTACATATAATATATTATAAGTTGAAAATACTACAAATATGTATTTTAACATTTAAGAACACGCTCGTTCAAAAAAAGAAAAAAGAAATAGCAAATTGTGTCAGAAAATTTTAAAAATTATATTTAACACTAGAGGCCAAAGTCCTCTTCAAGAATATATAATTTATTTTCTGAATGGTGTAGATTTGCTAGGGCAAATTAGGCGGGAGACAAAACTATTAATTTCGGGTAACTCTGATTTTGAATAGTTATAACAGACAAAATATATACTGAAAAGCAATCTTTCTTTTTATCTGCACTAGCTATACATGTCATCTAAAACATATTCTGAAATTAGAGAAAAATAAGATTTTTTGCATATTTTTTTTGGGTGGGAACTAGACTTAGATTTTTAGCATTTTTCAGCAATTAAAAAATGGACTTCAAAAATTAAAAAACTATGTCAATTCTTGTTCAATTTTTTTTAAAAAAAAATTATATGCATATACTTCATCCCATTTTACACATTTCATTAGTTTTCATGAATTTCAAATTCTAAACACAAATGCCACTTTTATGTCGTTAAAGTTTAACAGTTTGCATGTTGTTGATATTTTCCTTTATAAAAGTGTGACACAGGTTTGTACTTTTACCCCTTAAGGAGTACATTCCAGTTACTCCATTGAGATGCTCATCTTTCCCGCAGACTTTCTTTGAAGACAAGATATCTAGAAATTGGGAGTTACCTTGTACTTATGATATATTCAACAATTCCATAATTTTGAGGAGGATAAAAGCAAAGTGGAAACTGTCAAATTATGGTTGATGGGTTAGGAAGAGAGAACAGGGTTATTGCAAGTGGTGTCATCAGATTAAATTTTGGGATTATGATTATAGCATATACTGAAAACTTTGATAGTTACACAAATAACCAGGCTGAGGAGATGGTCCCACTATGGGGAATCAAATTCACCCTTTCTATTGGAGTGAAAGTTTTGAAAATTGAAGGGGATTCCAAACTGATTATAGATGTGGTTAAATGCTTGGACAAAGCCAGTTGGTCCACGAACGGAATATTGGGAGATATCAGAAAAATCCTTAGACTGGATCTTTTTTAGATCAAGAACTTATACGGGGAAGGAAATGAGGTAGCTGATGCTATGGTGGCTTTAGCCCTTGAAATGAAAGGTCTTAAATGTTGGCGAGACATTGACAATATCCCTCCCAAAACCAAAACTCTCATAAAGGGGGAAAGAAAAACAAAACACTAGTTCCAATAGGATTAATTAAGTTATGGATTTGGGTTAGTATACTCTGCATAACCTTAACTTGTTACTGGGGTAAGGTGGAGAAAAATAACATTAATAATAGTATATGCTAGTTTAATTGCAATAATGGGTGGAAGGTCAGTCTAAAAATATAAGATAAAAATGACACTTACATTAATACAGTTTGGTCAATATGGGGTTTTTTTTTTATGTTATGTATTTGGCTTAACATACTATGTCTCTTGGACATATGTAGAGGCTTTATCAATGGGAACAAAATTCCCAGCTTACTCTCTATGATCAATACCAAAACTGTGAGGCTTTGTTGTGACTGGAAGACCGATCTAGATACTCGTGGCAAAAGACACTCCTTCAATAATTATGTTATTAGGAAGGTGCATTTTAAGATTTGGTTGCTCAATTGTCCTATTGTGTACAATAGGGGAATGAGAGAATATTCCCTCACCCTGTCATTTTAAAACACAATAGTCATTGCAATTTGGCACACATTTTAAAACTCTTAGAATCGTGGTCATGGGTAAGAAGGTGGGCGTGGCTCTGTGATGCGGGAGCATCCTACGATCCTTGGCAATCCTGCTCAACCAAAAAGATGTTTACTTTTGTTTGTCTTTTGTTTCTCGGGTCTTTCTTTACCGTCAAGTCTCATTGATCTCTTCACCCGAGTTGTTTTCTGTTGTTTGGATCTTGCTTTATCGGTGGGTCTTGGTGATCTCTTCACCTAAGTCATTTTTTGTTTCTCGGGGTGCTCTTTGATCGAGTCATTTTCTGTTGCTCGGGGTGCTCTTTGAACGATTCATTTTCTGTTGCTCAAGGTGCTCTTTGCTTGAGTCATTTTATGTTGCTCGGGGTGCTCTTTGCCCGAGTCACTCTGTTGCTCGGTCATCCTTTGTTCGAGTTGTTTATTTTGGAGTTGATATGGTGGCCTACTTCTGCATTTAATTTTGATCGCGGCATTAATGCTGGATCTTTCATTGGGGGTTGTGTGGACCTAAATCTGGGTTAGGTATTTCTCCAATGTTTATTTTGTGGCCGACCTCTTGGTTGCTTTTGTATTTAAGTAGTATTTTGTTCTTAGTTTTGGGAGATCATATTAGAGAGCAGATCGTAGTGTTAGATATGAGAATTTGGATCACGAGTTGTGTGTTTGCGGAAGATCTGTAGTTGATCTTGAATTGCATCTTTGTATTTGGCTATAACGGGGAAGGCCTTACAACACGACATGTTGCATGTAATGAGAATTCTGAGATAATATAAGTTGATATTGCTATATCTTGTGTTGTATAGTTTTTGTTGTGTGTTGTTGTTGTTGGCTGCAAGTTTGGACAGTCCATTCTTGGATCCTCCGAGCTTGACCGTGTCAGGTGGTATCAAAGCGAAGGTTGATATGGTTCATTTCTTGTGGATCTTAGGGTTTTCGAAGATCTGAAGAGATGCCTCTAAGAAGATTGGACCCTAGGGCGATTGCAGATCTTTCCAAGGAGGTGGAAGCGAGGATAATAGAAAGATTCAGATCTAAGATGGTGGCAATGAAGAATGAAATCATAGAAGGTATCAGAAACATTGGATTACAGAGAGGTCCTAGAACGGATGATGGTTATGAAGAAGCTGTTGAAGATTTTGAAGCTACTGGATCTAGTGGAGATGATAGAACTGATCGGATGGCGAGATCTGGAGGAGGCAGGTTTGGTTAGTTGCAAAGATCTGAAGCTCGGTTGAGTACAAGTTATCGAATGGAGGTGTCCAATTTCTCAGGTACATTGAAGCCCAAGGATCTGATTGATTGGATCGGTGAGTTAGAAGACTACTTTGAGCTGGAAGACATTAAAAATCTTCTTAGAGTAAAGTTGGCATAGACTAAGTTGAAGGGACATGTTGCTTTATGGTGGAAATAATTGCAGAGGGATCGAGAAGAAGAAGGTGAGATGAAGATCAATCGGTGGAGGTTGATGGTGGCAAAGATAAAGGTTAAGTTCATTCGTGTTGACTATGAACTTGAGTTGTTTAAGAAATTGTAGAATCTAAAACAGAAAGAGATGACTATGGAAGATTATACTGAGGAGTTCTACAAGTTGACAAACTAAACTAATTTAAATAATATTAAATAAATTTAAATTAAATTAACTATATTACTTTTCAAATTAATTACTAATTATTAATTGAAAATTACTATAAAAAAAACATTATTAAAAAAATAGTATCAGGTTCTAGGTTAATCTCTCTTGGGTTCCATGGTGGGGCATTACAATTCGGTCTGGACATGGAGAAATTTCTAAGGAAAAGGTGGCAAGGTATGTTAATGGCCTGAAATTCAATATCCAAGATGAGATTGGTATGTTGAAGGTTGACTATGTGGAAGATGCTTATTAGTATACACGAAGGCAGAAGATAAGTTGAAGAGAAGATACTATGGTAATTCTCGAGGGAAAGAGGAGCAAGAACAGTTGGTAAAAGATAAACCTAGAGCTGAGGAGGAACCAAAACCGGTTGAACCAAGGAGAAGAACAGGTAGAGGTGTATTCGGAGGTACTTGTTACAATTGTGGAGAAGAAGGACATCGGTCGTATGAATGTTTCGATGCATATAAGAAGGTTGGTAGTCACCAAAATTTTGTGGTGAATGAAGTTGCTGAGAACGAACCTGAGGTGGAAAATATGAATCTTTTGCTTAGAAGAACTTTGCTTCCCTCAAAACAAGCTGATCAGAAGAAGACTCTGTTCAGAACCATATGTAAGTGCAAGGATAAGGGAGCGGGAACTAAAAGATCTAGAGTTATCAAATATTGTCTGAATGATAGTAACAAACCTGAGGAGAAGGGAGTTGGCGAACATGTTCCACGGGATGAAGAGAAGGAGAATCTGAAGGGGAAATAGAATGATATCTGTGAGGAACTTACAAAGATGAAGAAACAGATAACATATTTGACTAAGGTGGTGCATCAGATGTTGACACTAGTAACACAGAGAGATGCAAATGATAGTGAGTTGATTGGTTGGTCGAGTGAGGGGGGTCGGTGTCAGCTACTATCGGTTGTAGGTAAAAGATATGAGAGAAGTACAGAAAGTGTGAATTTGTCGGATGAGACAATGGACAGAATGAAGAAAGCGTGGAATGAAAGGCAAAAGGAGATATGGGTTAAGAACAAGGATCGGATACCTGTTATGATTCCCTTAAGATGTTCATGATTTCCTTTATGGGAACATCTTCTTTACCTGGGGTGTCTGATGCAGGAGCATCCTAGGATCCTTGGCAATCCTGCTTAACCAAAAAGACGTTTATTTTTGTTTGTCTTATGTTGCTCGGGTCTTTCTTTACCGGTGGGTCTCGGTGATCTCTTCACCCGAGTCATTTTCTGTTGCTCGGGTCTTGCTTTACCGGCGGGTCTCGGTGATCTCTTCACCTAAGTCATTTTTTGTTGCTCAGGGTGCTCTTTGACTGAGTCATTTTCTATTGCTCAGTGTGCTCTTTGACTGAGTTGTTTTTTGTTGCTCGGGGTGATTTTCCCGAATCATTTTCTGTTGCTCGGGGTTCTCTTTGCCCAAGTCACTCTGTTGCTCGGTCATCCTTTTCCCGAGTTGTTTATTTTGGAGTTGGATCTGGTGGCTGACTTCTGCATTTAATTTTGATCACGACATTAATGTTGGATCTTTCATTGGGGGTTGTGTGGACCTAAATCTGGGTCAGGGGTTTCTCCAATGTTTGATTTTGTGGCCGACCTCTTGGTTGCTTTTGTATTTAAGTAGTATTTTGTTCTTAGTTTTGGGAGATCAAATTAGAGAGCAGATCGTAGTGTTAGATCTGAGAATCTGGATTGTGAGCTGTGTATTTGCATAAGATCTGTAGTTGATCTTGAATTGTATCTTTGTATTTGGCCGTAATCGAGAAGGCCTTACATCCCGGCATGTTGCATGTAATGATAATTCTGAGATAATATAAGTTGATATTTCTATATCTTGTTTTGTGTAGTTTTCGTTGTGTGTTCTTGTTGTTGGCTACAAGTTTGGATAGTCCATTCTTGGATCCTCCAAGCTTGACTGCGTCAATCTGTAAGGGTTTTTTAAATGAACCCAAAGAGGGAAGGCATGTGGGGTATTTGCAGCGCTTTGACTCTGATTAGGACATGGGCTCAATTACCCATATTTCATATAGCTTTCAGGAGAGGATTTGGATGGACACGAGATTGACGGTACCCAGTCAACTGTTAAAGCCTATCAAGGTTGTACCAAGCTTGCTGAAGAAGTGAGGTCACTTAAGGAGGAGGTGAGTATCCTTAGAGGCCAATCGGTCGAGATGATAAAGGGTATGCAGAGCGTGACACTACAGTTGGCGTGTAATGCACAACTCAGCGACATCCCTCAGCCTTCTACAACAAAGATTCAGCAGGGTCAAAGACAGGGAACTCTTTGAGTTTCTTAGAGAGGATTGGGCAAGGGTTGTAAAAAAGGCTCCAGGTCGCCCTAGTAACGATGATCATAACTGATTGCGAAGTTCTGCTACCACTTCCAAGTTCGATTTTATTTTGATTAGTGATTTTCATCTCCCACTACTATTAATCTATTGTTTGTGTCCCTAACGCTGTGACTTGGCAATTAGTATTGCAATGTTTAACTGCCTTAGGCAGTAGTCCGACCTTTGGGCATGTTTCTGTAAAGGGAGTGCACCCTAGTTTTGCTGCTTTTTAATAAAAAATTAATAATATTATTATTTTTATATTTAAAATAATTTATAATATCATATTATTAAATTAAATATATATGCTTGTATTTTAGCCACTTAAAAGCAAAACCAATTAACATAGAACAAATTGATGGAATTAATTTTTCGCAGTCCATGATTTAGAATGCCACAAAAATTGTGCATCCTTTATTGGTTTTGATTATAGTTTATTTTAAAGTTACTATTTAGTTTCTTAAAAATAATTTTCAGATTTAATTAGCTTTGGTTAAGCAAATAGAGATGTATTTTTATTGGATAGATGGCTAATTTTAATTTTATTTGGTTTATCTAACTTTTAGGTGGAAATTTATTTTTACAATTTCAATTGGAAAGATTTATTTCATATTTTATTTTGGTGGTAATAGTATTTTCATTTGATTTATTAGTAGCTAGGTTTGGATAAGTTTCATGAAATTTATTTTAAGAAACAATGTTTAGTCTGTTAATTACTTTGACATATCTAGATAGAATTTGTCTACATTAATAAATATTTAAACTTTAAAAATAATCGAATGAGAAAAAAAATAGTGGCTTATAATTGATTGATTAATTGTGCACAAATGAATACAATACTATATTGCCTACGACAAATATAATAATCATACACAATCTAATCCCAAAACAAATGCATTCTAATCGAACAAATTACAGCTTGTGTTTTGGTGTGACATCTTTTAATAATTTAATCTCATTAACTAATCTATAGTTGAGATAGTAATCATGAGTATTATTTTTAAAAGTATTATTTGAACATTTAGATCCAAAAACAATAGCCGCGTGGGAAGACTTATGCTTGCAAAAAGATTCATGAGGTGTGAAAGATTCATGAGTGTGAACATACAAAAAGAACATTTTAAAAAACAAATAGGAAGACGTGTAGAATAATACTTCCTTTTCGATCGAATATTTACCAAAATCAACTAAAAATTCAAACATAGTAGACGGCGGCTGTCGTATCGCCCAGAACAATATACTCATGGTATATACATCCACCAATGAAAAATATATACTCATGTTATATATATCAACGAATGAAAAATATATACTCATCGTATATATATCCCACCACAGCCGCCCCGGGGCACATGATGAGAATAAGTCTATAGGGCGACTTAATTTTTATAGGATTAGATTGATTTGGACGACTCGGTCCTTATCACACAATTTATTTGTTCACCTTTCAGTTACCAATTTTATTTAATTATATTAAATATTTATCTTCAGAAAACATTTGTTTGATTAAAAGTGATGGAAAACAGTTGTGCAATTCAAATTTTAAAATACTCATAAATTTTTTTTTATGAATTTTTAAAATATTATTAATGTTGAAAAATATTTAATAAATAATTTTTATGTTAATTAATTGCTTATAAAATGGAATATTTTTTTTATAATTTGAATATTTTAAAAAGTTAAAGGTTATTTAAGAAATAAAAGTTTATATAATATTTGAGAAATTTATTTGTTTAATAGTGGATATAAAATGAATAGTATAATTACAGAGAAGATTTTAAAAAGCTATTATTAAAAAGTATTCTTAAAGTTTTAAATATGTGTGTGTAATTTTTTAAATATATAATCTTTTATAAATATTTTTTAAAAGAAATAATAAAATAT
Source organism: Thuja plicata (assembly GCA_018584345.1). Lineage (NCBI taxonomy): Eukaryota > Viridiplantae > Streptophyta > Pinopsida > Cupressales > Cupressaceae > Thuja > Thuja plicata. The sequence continues at coordinate 1,335,637 of MU226923.1, read as the reverse complement.
TTTTTTAATAGAAATACCATGTCATATGTGAAACATTAATTTCCAAACCCCTTTTTTTTTATAATTGATCAATTTAAATTAGTTTTAAAATAAAATGATGTATAATTGTTAAATTCTAAATCTTAATTTACTTTTTTTACAAATCAATACATATAAGTTTAATTAAATATTTCAAATACAAGTAGAGCTATTTTATTTATTAGATGGGTATAATTGTTTATTTTATTTTAGTCTTAATTTTTGTAAGAAAAAAATGTAGTCATTTATTTATTCGACGAGTATAATTGTCTATTTTTATTGTAGTCTTAATTTTTGGAAGAAAAAGAAATGTTGACTACATTTTGGTTTCTTTGAATATGGTGGTCACAAGGCATTTCATTATTTTTTTGTTAGCAGAGAGAATGTATAAATAAAAAATAAAATATTATTGAAGCATTTAGTAGTTGATGGAGAGAAGGTGCAAGTAGTTGAGTGCTTTCTTTTATTATGATACCACATTATTGATTGTAACTTCTAAGTTACTAATGTTGACTCCATCAAAAAAGTTCGAAGTTATCATGATATTCCCCAACACACCCAAAAGATATGATTTATGCACACATTAATTATCTTTTTCTTTTTTTGCAACTTTTGACATCTCAACAAAACATATAAATGTGACTATATATATCATGATATTGACCTTAAACCTTACATTTGAATTAACAAATTCACTATTACATGTAAACATCTACAAATTCAAGCCATACAAAATTAAAGTACCCAGCAATCAAATTTGAAATAACAAACTCACTATTACATGTAAACATCTACAAATTCAAGCCATACAAAATCAAATTTGAAATAACAAACTTACTATTACATGTAAACATCTACAAATTCAAGCCATACAAAATTAAAATACCCACCAATCAAATTATGTGCTCTAGTCAATGTGCCCTTGGTCCATTGGTGAAGTTGAATGGTTCTAAGTCTTGCTAAATGCAAAGGCTTAAACATTGTAATGATACAATAATAATAAGGAAAAAGATTTAAAAAATCATAATTTGAATCACTTTTATATTCTTCTCTCAATCAGCATAAGGTTATATCTAGGTCTAATAATAATGAGGAAATAGATAAAAAAATGTCTTAGGTTGAATTTTCTAAATGAAAAGAACCTCCTAATCATTTTATTTTTTTTAAAAGAAAAAAAAAACTTTCAAATTATTTGTAAAAATCATTGTTCTCTGTTAATATTTTGTCAAATTTCATTCTTATACTTTTCTCCATCTTCAAAAACAAAATAATCAATCATATCATCACTAATATTTGTTCGAGAATAAATCATTTTTACCTTCATGTATCTACTCACGTAGGTAGATTTCCACAATACATATATAAGTTGTTTGTGAAGTAAAATATGCATAATTATTTTCAATTGAACATCACCTAGATGCAATGATTCCACAATACACATATAAGTTGTTTATGAAGTAAAATATGTATAATTATTTTCAATTGAACATCACCTAGATGCAATGACTGCTCTGTGTTCCATTCAACCTCATGAAACATAGGTCAATGAGTTTGACTCAATAAACTACACACTATAGCAATATCATTGTTTTCGTTCTCCTTATATTCCCTATCATCCTAAGAAGAGATGCAAAAAAAAAATATATACACAATCCAATTAAAAAAGCAAGAACAATAATTAATAATCTAAAATTTCCTTTCATTCTTGTTTTCATTGAATCTAACCACAAATTCACATAATTACAAATTAATTTAAAAATAGAAATATCTAAATGATACTAATAATAAGCATGGGCACTAAATGAAAAGGAGAGAAACCCAATCATTTCCCTAGCCACACAAGAGGACAACAGCTGTTGTCCAGTGGAATAATTATCTGCAATAAAAATAAAGGGAGATGCCTCTCTTGTGGTTAGTTGGGGGTGGTTATAATTCAGAGGAGGAATAAAGACAGAAGACAAGAGACACATATTTTTTTACTAACCAACATGGAACACTAAGAGACACACACATACTTGTGCTCTACAGACTGCCAGCTAGACATACTGACGTGTACAACTCACTGCATAACATTTACCAATAAAAACAATATAAATATGGTACTCTTTTTAACTCTGAGAAGCCACCTATACTTGCAGGTTCAGCAGCAGCAGCAGCAGCTGCAGACTGCACTGATTTAGTACAAAAAAAAGTAAAGAAAACAACAATACATTATTGCAGGAGCCCTTCAAAAAATACACAAAATAATATCAATCAATCATCATAATAATTGAGTAACAATAGCTCAGCCCTTTGCAGTTACAAAATTTGGAGACCCATTCTCCATTAATGAATTTGGAATATACAGTCATCAATATGCAACATATTACAGTGGAAGACCAAGAACAAGAATAATTGCACAGCCTGTTTTCCATGCCCAAAAATCTAATAATAATGTTTAATGATATGATTTGATGAAAAGAAGTAGGAATAGGAATATCTAGCTTGTCTCTTCTTCATGGTACACAACCCGAACCACATTTCTGGCCTTCAATAATGACAGGAACAGTAATAACAATAACAATGATATTTTTTTTCACCTTGTGGGTGTTTTGTATTATGGTATAGAACAGAAAAAAAAAATGTTTTTTTGATTACTCTGGAGCCCTGCGAGGCTGGCTTTTTCTCCTTGTTCTTCTGGGCTTTTGGGGTTCAGAAGTTCCTCCTTTCTCTTCCTTTGGAGATGATGAAGATTCACCTTGTTTTGGGATTTTTGTAGGCTTTTTTGATGATTCTTGTACTTCTTCTTGTTGTTGCCCTTCTTCTTCTTTGGGCTTCTCTGTAACTTTCTCTTCAACAATCTTCTTGGGTCTTCCTCTCTTCCTTGGAGGTTGTGGAGGCTGTTGTTGTTGTTCTGATGCTTCAGCTTCAGCTTTCTGCTTTGGAGAAGCTGATTTCTTCTTTGAGTTACCCATCTGCACAAACAAACATAGAAAACTCTTAACAAAAGTACTGAAAAAGATGAATTTCATTGAATACAGTCTGAGAGATTCTCCGAAATCATCTAAGATTTGTTTGAAATATGGTTTATCTTTATTGGACTGAGAATACTACTTCTACATATTCCTGAACAGAGAGCAAAACAAAATTTCAATGAATAGACTGAGAGAGATGCTTCAACCATCATCAGATTTTGATTAAGAGAAAATTTTGGTTGAATAGACTGAGAGAAACTACTTTCACATCATCTAAAAATGAGTTTTTTAATCAAACAAACACAAAATGATCAAACACAAAATGATCGAACACAAAACCAAGAATTTAGTCAGGGTGATATCAAAATCATAAACAGATGATACTATTCAAAAGATTACTTCTAAAATCAACTGAATCACATTTCTGAACATGATAATATATTGAATAAGCTCTATGAGTAAATTTCTGAGCACGATAATATATTGAATAAGCTATATGAGTAAATGCTCCATCGTCCTCAAAAAGAACAGTTAAGTTCCATTGATCAGAGTTGAGATAACAATCTCATGCTGCATAGAAAAAGTATTGAGAAATAGAGGATTTCCTGGGAAAATTTTATCCAAGGAAGAAAACAAATCATATTCAGAAACTTTGCATACAATATTGACATGGATGGTGGAAACCTAAGAGCATAAGAAAACATATTAAAAACTCAATATAGAAATCAGTAAAGGAAAAAGTGTTCCAGGTGCATCGAAATAGGAAAAATCTTCAATTAAATAGAACAAATTCATTAAATTTGAAACCACAAAAGTAAAGTTCTGATTGAAAGAAAAAACATTGAATAAACTTGAAAAACATGCAAAAACTAGTCAATCATCATCAGAAAGAACAGAAATTTACATACAGAAACTAAGGGAAAAAAAGCTTCCAAGATCATAAAAAACAAGAAGTAAAACAAGAAAAAGGATTGCTAGAATAAAAATTTCACTAAAGAGACAAAGACTTGAATACTCCAATACCATCCAAACAGAAAAAACAGCAGACATCACCAAATGCAAAACCAAATAAGCAAAGATCTTTGTTTCAATACAAATTAGTTGAATCAATATCAATAGCATCATGAAAACTGAACCTTTAATAGAATGGAGCATAAACCTAAGGGGAAAATCCTCCAAGATCATATCTTGAATAAAAAACACCATTGAACAGACCAAGAACAATACCCCAACAGCATCAAACAAGATGTTTCCATTCAATAAACAGATGCAAACTAAATGCACCCATCTCATGAAAAGCAGACAAATTCATTGCATAAACTGAAAACAAGACAAACAATTCATCTTGCAATCCGAAAACAAGGCAGAAATTTCCACTCTGTAAACTGAAGAAAAGCTGGATTCTTATACCAAAATGAATACCCAACATCCATAAACAAGGATTCGATCCTTATTGAAACCTTCATTATTGAAAATGATGAGAAACAATACTGAAAAACATCATAACCACTGATTCGAATTGAATCATGAAGAAATCATATTGGTAGAAATGAATGGACCGGGTTTATATTACCAATCATGGACTGCTGCTCCAGAGGACACCCAATACAATCAGAGCCTTCTTCCTTCTTCCTCCTCCACCTCCAAATCAGATTCTCCAAACAAAGTCCACAAAACACACTCAATCAATCAAATCCAAATTGATGAAAAACTATCTGGGCAAATTAAAAGAAGATACAGTCTGAACACCCAAAAGCTGATCTACGATTTATCCATGGTCATAATATAGCCATTCCCCCCATTTAAGTGTGTCGGCAGTAGCTAAGAAAACTGCAGAGCTAATAATAATTCTCCCTTTTTAATTGTCTAAGCTGTGTGCTGTGGTGTGAATACAAGAACAACATACACAGTCCTTTCACTAATTGCACAGAACCCGCAGAAGCAAAAAATATATATAAATTACTAAAAAACTTCTCATAATTGTTTTTAAAAAAAAAACACATAAGCAGAAAACATAAACCCCGGGTTAACTCCGAATCATAGTTGGCGACTTGAGGGGGGTTAGAACTCACCGACTTTTAACGCTTTTCTTGACGTAACCGTGGTTAACCTCACCGCCGCCACTTTAACCGGTTTGACCGGGACGCGGTAACTCGGACCACATGGGAAAGTGCGAATGAACGCTAGCCGTTGGATCGAGGTCCACGTGTACGGACATAATCTGAGCCGTAGATGCAGGATCCTGTGAAATCCCGAGGCTGCCGACACGGACGCGCATCCAGCAGGGCGCACCTTGTTTCACGGCAACCCGCTGCCCATCTCTACGTACTGACACGTGGCGCCTTATGCTTGGGTACACGTCTTTAGGCAGCCAGCTAATGAAGGGAGGACATTTGGAATCATGATTTCAACCTAGTCAGATATACATATCACACATTGCTTTTTTTCCCACTTGCTCCTCATTCTCAGGGCCTACATAGATTTCTTCCCCCCTTCCTTAGCCCAAGGGTCAATTTCCTATTCATTATAAGTCTTGCATTTATTGTTGTTGTTTTCACTTGCATGACACCATTGGGCCAGGGGTTAAAAAGGCCCTGCCCTAGGGCCCAACTATAATCCACGTCACTAAGGACTTTACACTCAAGAAGGCCTATTCATCCACACTTTTTTATCCATCAAAATGTTGGTTTATGATAGGAGAAACTAATTTGACATAAGTCTTTTCTATTTAGTGTTGTTGTTTTGGCTTACATTATTGGGTTGGGTGTTAAAAGTCCTTAGGGTCTAGTTAGAATGAATGGATGAAATATTTTAGTAATGTTCTTAGGGTCTAGTTAGAATGAATGAAAGAAATATTTTAATAATATTTGTGAGGCTGAAGCAATTTATGGGACCCACGAATAGCATACACAGGAGGATAGGGTACCAAAGCTTTAGACAATTAATACTTCCTCTTTAATTTTGTCCTTTGATAATGAATTTTGATCTATATTTTGTCTTGATGTGCTTCCTTAAATAAAATACTTGAATTGTCTGCTTCTAGAACATCCACATAGAAAAGACACATCGTTAAGAATCGTTAAAAAATTCATATATAAAATGCTCACTCCTCCCCTACCTGTTTTTTTTTCCACAGAAATGTTCGTTTTAAGGGATAAACTAATTTGATATTTGAGGTTTGGGACTTGTGACATCTATTTGATATTTTTATAGATAGATTTAACAAGATGGTCTATTAATTATCATTATTGTATAATTGATAGTAATTGGTTGAATAATATTTATTATGGTCATGTTGATTTGATCAATTAGGGGGGCAAGCAATAATGAGGAGATGAGATGAGTGATGTTGCCTTCCAAGAAGTTGAACTATGAGGAAGTTGTAAATTTTTATTTTTTATGTGACAAAAGAAATTCAATTACAAAAAGATTACATCAAGAGTTCCAATGCAACAAAAATGGTATTGTGAAAATGTGAATCAAAATAATGGAAACAATATAGTAAAAAATTCAAATTCACAAATGCACGCAAACACTACATGGAATCTAGATATACGTTTAAAATCAAATGATAAACAATGATAACATCACAAAGACCTTAGGAGACTCCATTGTTGCTTGAGACTTGCTTGAATGCTTTGGTATGTGAGTTGCTCTTCAAAATAGCATAACCATGATTATACAATGAAGGATAGATGCTAGCTCTTAATTGGTAACGGTTGATAGATGTTTGGTGATTTGACTATAATGTAAGTACTCAAAAGTGCTAGATAGAAACTAAGGGGGGTGAAGATCTTATTTATACGATTTGCATACATTTGATTAATGGTAGGGATTTGATGCAGTTCGGAGGATCCAATAAAGGACTGTCCAAACTTGCAGCCAACAACAAGAACAACACAACGGAAACATAACAACGCAGGACATAGCAACTCATATCAATTTATATTAATTTTCATATTCAATTACATGCAACATGTCAGGCTATAAGGTCTTTCAAGTTACGGCCAAATACAATAAAATCACACTAAGATCTATCACCGAGATCTTCTACAAGCATTAGGCCATTTACCTTCTGTCAATACACAACAACTCACTACAAGCTTCAGCTCCACCTTCCAAACTAGTCCAGATCTGTGACACACCACACAGCAACTTGGTAGGAACTCCAAGACAGAATCTAAACTTGTGCTCGCAAGCCACCAAGCAATCTTCTTGCCTCCTACGACAACATGCTACTAGCTCTTCCAGTTTCCTTCCACTTATCTCAGAACTGTAGATCTTCACAAGAACTCTTCAAGCTCTTCTTCTACTCTTGTTCTACTCTCTAACACTCTACCCAAACTTCTTTATTTATACAACTTTGCCACAAGTTGGCATTACAAAAGAAATAAATCAAAAACACAAGTCGACATCAAGAACACAACACCCAATGTATTCTTCACCAGTCGGCTTGAAATGGTCATTAAATCCACCAAATTTAGGTCCACACAATCTCCAAAGAGAGATCCCACATAAATGTCACGACCCAAATTAAATGCATAAGTCGGCCAACATATCCAAGTAATAAAACCCCTTCAGTGAAACAAACCATCGAGCAACAGACACCCACTAGGTGAATCAGACCACCGAGCAACAGGCACCCACTCGGTGAAACTACCAAGCAACAACAACAGACACCAAAACCCGTCGGTGACACCGAACCACTACCAGCGACCAAGTCCCGTCAGTGAAGCAGAACCAACATAAGTAGTAGGTCAAGAGAAGGGTTCTTAACCTCCTTCCACTCCTAATTTAATTCTTTTAGCATATTCAAGAAAGAGCCTTTCATTTGAGAACGTCGTGCCAAGGCCAAAGTAGTAGGACCTTCCATCTCCCTTGTCATTTTTGTTTCTTTCCTCTTCCCTTTGGCTATTCTATGTTTAAGTTCTTCTTGTAGAATTTGGAGAAATCCCAAATTCCTATCCATCATCTCCTTGCTAAAATAAATAATTTCTTCAAGTTTTCTATTTACCTGATCTTGATTACTTTTGACATTAGCAATAACATATAGAATTTCTTGCTTTTCTTCTTTCGAAGGGATCAAATCAAGAAGTTCTCTCTAACTTGCTCCTCAATAAAAGCCCAGTTATCAATTTTGATAGAGAGCTCAATCCCTGCTTCCCAAGTTTTGGTATTCTAAATATCTTGAGACCAGTCCCCTTCTCTAGTATCTTCCTATGTCAGGGCCTCAAGCATGTTAATCTTCCTCTTGGTGGTATGGAGCTTCACCAACAACCATTTAATGATTGCATTTTGTCTATTACAGAGGTACATAAACTATCAACTTTTTACACAATGCAGGAGTAACTAGTACTTCATCCTTAGGGATAGGATTATGTGAATAAGGAGGGGGACATTTTTAGGGGAAGAAGTTGCAAGGGCCTCATTGTGAGGGGAATAGGGCTCAAGGGCCTGGTTTTTATTCTTTTGGGGGTATTCATTGGCGTCTAGTCCAACACTGTAGACCAAGAGGAGGAAGACTCTTTGGAGACTTCAAGGGGTTCCTATGGAATTACATTTTTTCCTTTACCCATGGTTTTCATCTTTGCCTTTCCTTTAGGATTGATCCTAGTCGAGGAGCTTGAAGGCGGAGTGTTGATAATAGAGGAGGAAACCCCTTTTCCCATCTTTTTGGTTAGAAATCTCAACAATAATAGGGGAAGGTTTAAGGACCAAGTGTTGGCAAGTTGGAAGTTGGATGTTTTGTCATTGATGTCAACATATCAGTAGGATTGATCAAAATGTTGGATTGTTTGGTGCTAACTTATCTGTTGTAATTTTTCCAGTGGAACGAGATGTTCAAAGGTTCAGTGAGGTTCAAATATTGCAGTTAAGGTGTAGCGCACCTCATGGGATGTTGGTGAGGTTATCTACTTTGTCCATGTCAAGTTGTAGAGGTTGGAATGAATATTTGAGTATGCTTTGAAGACAGAGTTGGTAACTGGCAGACAATGTGGTAGACAGTGAGAAATAAAGATGTTCGGTGTGCACAACCAATCTGGAATTTATTGGTGCACATCAAGGAGTATTTTTGGGACATACTCAGATGTTCCCAATTCAAAGGTTTCATGTTGTAGAGATCCGTAAGGCATATTTTTATTGTTACAGAGGTGGCGTGTAGTGTTCTTGAGGTACATGTTAACAAGTGTTGGCAAATATAATGGTTGGGATGGATTTGAATCTTTGTGTGTTTTTCTTGAAGTGTGTGCTTGATGAGTTATCGGTCCACATGGATTGGAATAATCAGATTGGTGGATTTTCCTGTCAATAATAATATTCTTATTATTTTCTTTTGTTCTTGGATGACATGGTTGGTAAATCGTGTTGCGCAAGATCTAGGCGTAAAATATGAAAGAGTTATGCTCTCAAGGTGGTCGTTAGGGATCATGGATATTTTTTGGTTGTGGGAGAAGGATATTGATGCAGAGCATCCAATACTCAACATCTTAGGATCCTAAATCCATCATGAGATCCAAATAATAACATGGTTTCTTCACTTTCTTAGAGGCATACATATTCATCCATAACGTGTTCACTAACCAATCAATCTTTCTTTGTTCATCCACAATCAGTGATCATCATTCAAAAAAAATATAATTCATTAAAATTATCTTCAATATCTGTACATAACTACATCCAATACCCACATACAAACATTCATTGTAATCCATTGAACCATGTCAACTAATTCTTAGCATATTTGATAGTCTGTATTTTGTTAATATGATAACTTTTTACCCAGAAATTATTTGTCTAATCTCTCTGGTACAAATGTGTATTACTAGACCTTTTAAATCATATCCCAAATGTAGCCAAATACAATGGTTCATTTAATAGTTATGGTCTCTACACTTAGACCCATGTTGTTGTCATAAAACAGGGATATACAACAATGTTTCTGTCTTCCTACTATTAGGGAATAAAATATATCACAAAATACAAATCCATTTAAAATTAAACCAAAATAATATTAAATATATATGAATCTAGTTTCTAAAAATATAAGATATAATTTTTTCAATTGTTGGGTTCAAGAGGAACACACCAACCTTTGATGTCCACCTAGTCATGAAGGGTTTCAAACTTGATTTCAATGAAATCGACATAACTTTCTCAAATCTAAATGAAATCAACTCAAACAAAAGGAAAATGAAATATAACTCATATATATTTCAAATAAATCTAATTATAGGTCTTAAATATTCCATATATGTTCGTACCAAATGCTGCAATATGACTATTTCTAGAAGATCTCAAATTTGCAATTAGCAAATTTCACCAAAACGTCCATAACTTCTTCATTTCTCAATGAAATCACTCCAAAACAAAACAAGAAGGAAGATAGTTCATCACAATATCTAACCATAATAAGTATAAATGGTTTTCAAGCTGTACAAGCCTGTACAAGGCCTGGAAATAGTAAAGTAACAATGAAAACTACCAAAATGACAAGCTTTTGAATACACAAATTATTCAAAATGGTTATCCTCCTTCTCATCCATGTTTGGTTCGACCAAATAAAAAAAATTATATCCTCTTGATCGGTTTGGACCTTACAAATACCTCCAAGACCTCTTCAACTTCCATTTACAACTTTTAATGCAATTTTGCGTTATTGCATTATTGCAACTTTTCATCTTCTTGACAACTTTTGTGACATTTTCACATAATGACTTCAAAACTTGACAAAAAAATTATGAACATATCAAATAACCTTTAAATGAACTTTTAAAAACATATATGCCCTTTTATGGCATGTTTACATCATTTTGAATTTTTTTTACCCCACTAGGTTCTAACTGGACAACTATGCAACTTTTACACAAATGGCTCAAGTAGCCCTACATTATGACTCCATAGGATAAAAATGAAATCAAATACATACATATATTCTTTACAAGTCATAAATGACCCAAATATAATCAACTAGTGACCTTGGACATCTGAATTGTGCTTGTACAATGGGTGCTCCTGCACCAAAGATAAATCATGATTTTTGGCGCATGATATCAAGTTGAAATTAAGGTGGTAGCCAACCTTGTTATGTGTCAAGGTTGATAATATAAATCTAATCTAGGGTTTGATATGGATGTGCATATCGTGTGTATGTATGTTAGAGATTGCTAGCAGAGCAAGATCCTGAATCAGCGGTGATCAGAAGGGGTTAGACAAAGGGTTGAACAAAGGTCTGCATTGTGCTACATCAGAATTGTATCATACATGTGGTAGATGTCATTTTCACAACTCAAAAAAATCTTAGATCATTGTAGTGATCTTTTTTAAGGAAATAATCCTTCCTCAGGGTTGTAGCCCGAGGATTTTCATTTGAGCAGTGAGCATGAATGTGTGTACATTCCGCATTATTGTAATAGGTTTATACTTCTAACACGGTATTTACTTATTGTGGGTAATCAACCCCATCGTGGTTTTTCCCCTAACAAGGTTTCCATGATAAAAATCTTTGTGTCAAGCACTGTGGGTGTGTTTCTTATTCATGGATGCTTGTATTTTTCATGGTTAATTAATCAGATAATATCTTAGGATTTTATCCTTGAAACTTTTGAAATTTAAGGGTTTAGAAGTTAAAGTTTAGGAACAACTAATTTATCCCGTCCCCTTTTAGTTGTTCTCTGTCATATTATCAATACCAAGCCAGTGGAGATATTTAAATGGAAGTTATACATTCAAAGAAAAATCCCTTGGTGAAGAGGAAGCCCCCCTTTGATTTTGGTATTATTAATTGACTAAGAAAGCGACAAAAAAGACAGAAATGAAAATAGAGCTTAATACCATGTCTAAATGATTTAGCATTGGGAACAAATGATAGAGGAATCATTTGAATCTACCCTCTAGAGTGATGAACTTGATGAGAACCAACACCATGTCTTTCCCCTCACCCAGAAGCTCATCCCAATTGAAGCCATGCGTTTAAGTCATCTAGGGTCAAAGGGGTCCATTTTATATTATTCCTAAAACCTAGACGTGGAGAAGCATAGCTAGTTAGGCTAGACGAAAGACCCCAACCATTAGCAATCTCCCAATCCAACAAAGAGGGAGGAACCTTGTGCTTAGTTCCAAGATTACACTTGATATTTTCCTTGATATTGTTCACAGTAGCAAAGTAGATCACCTCCCAAATGGTTTTCTCGTCTCTAAAGATTCAATTGTTATGATTCTTCCATAAATCCCATCTTGCATGAAGGAGGGTCTCCGCCATAACTCAACAATTAAAAGGGTGAGAGATAGGGGGACTAGCTTGAAGAGTTCATTTTTGGATGATTTACAAACCTAGTGAATAGAGAAGAGATGTTAATCTCTAAAGTCTGTTGATGATTAGTGACCAACACTTAGTCATTCACTTAGGCAGTTTTAGTTGGCTATCACTGTGGCCAAGCTAAAACTATGCAAGGTCGAGCAACATTACTGAGCAGTTTTCAATTTTCCTAGTTACATTGCCGAGCCGAGTAGGACACAAAGATGTTAAATGTCGAGCGACATACAAGTCAAGTGCCGAGCAGAACAATTTTTATATACATGTTTGGAATGATACAAACTTTGAGGATAAGTGATATGGCCAACTTATATAAGCTTTTTGGGCCGTCTTATGTATGCATTTAATATTGTTCTACGGAGTTAGTTATGCATTTAATTGTTTTATCCTATGCATGATCTATGTAGGATTTGACAAATGCAAATCCACAGAACCTGAATACACCTGCATGCAAATAACCTGTTACAGAGAAGAAGCACGAGAATGAAAAAGCAGAACTCAGAAATGCTCAAAAGAAGAGTCAAAATATTGTTCCCTAAGTTATGAAAGAAACATTACAAAGTTCAACCTATAAAGGTGAACAAACCCTAAACAGAAAAACTAGGTTGCGCAATATAATTAATATAAAATATTAATTATATGCAACTAAGAGACAACTTAAGTGAAAAAAGAGTAATGAAACTACCTAATTATTCTAACACCCACCCTTAAGCGAAGCTCAGGAGGTAAGCTAACCTATCACAGCTACGAAAGGAAGAAATGAGTCCCGGCAACAAGGCCTGAACAGGTACCCAATACAAGGAAATCTCTGTAAACCAGAGATAAAGGAGAAAACCTAGTGGGAAAAACTCCTCTCCAAAAAGAGATACAAAAGCAAGCAAAAGACAAAGGATGGATTCAAGAGACTCTCTGAAAGCCATGAGTACAATGCATGCTGCCAACCCCCCCGTGAGAGAGGGTCGAGGCTCCAAAGCCCCCCCAGAATGAAAGAACCCCTGGATCAATGAACAAACCACTGTGACTCCAATGCAAAGGAGTGAAAGACAGTGAGCAGTGAAGAGGTAATCTCGAAAGATGAGGTGTCACTGGAAGGCTGAGCTGATGCTCAAAGGAGTAGACACGAGGATCATAAAATGGAATCCCCAATGCAAGTGGTATGACAGGTGCGCTGACACTATCATGAGAGGAGATCACTATCATGAGAGGAGATGAGTGTCCTCTCTAGAATCCTCAACAACTGCACCTGGTGGCTCGATGAATGGAGCTAGAGGGTCTGGCAGGGCTGAGGAAGAGTCCTACTGAAGAGAAGAAACCTCAACAAGATGTGGTGTGGCAGTCACAGCAGTGGTCTTAGGAACAACACATAGGTTCAAGTGACCTGACCGCACCACATGATGCTCTCGCGGAAGAGGAGAGTTGAGCTTCGATAATGGAGATGGTGGACCAAAATGTGTGAAGGTGTAGAGATGGGTGGAATGATCAACTATCCCTGTAGCGATAATGCCTCTTGTCACACTATCCCGTATGAGGGTTGAATCTGCCGTGAACTCAACTGTCTTCCCTGACCCATTGATATTAATCTGATGAATCGAGAGAAGGTTTGCAGATAGAGATGAAACATACAATACATCATTGAATGTGCCATCCTGAATGCTTACGGAACCTTTACCATAGACTGTCATAACAGTGTTGTTCCCCATGAGAATGTGAGGAATAGGAGAAGCCGCAAGAGAAGAGAAGATCTCCGGAGAAGATGCCATATGGTGAGAACCACCTAAATCCAGTATCCAAGGGACCTATGAAGGGGATGCAACAGAAGCCTGGAATGCATGACCCTTTCCAAGATCCTGTCCAGCTGAAGAAGATGTGGCAGAAGACTAAAAATTAGATCCCTGTGAACCAGAAGAGGATGGAGAGGAAACAATGCTCTTCTGAAGGAGAGCTTGCAAAGCCGCAATCTATTTCTCATAGCCATCAAACTTCTTTTGATAGAAAAATGACTCATCATGAGTTCCCTTCTGACAATAGGAACATGAGGGTTTGTCAATCTTTGATTTCTCCTTCTGAGGAGTAGATGGCGGTGCATGTTTCTGCTCCGGCTTCCGTGAAGATGAGTGGGCAACCAAAGCATGGATCATAGAGCCAGAAGAACTGTCCAGCTGTTGAATCTTTGACTGCTCTCGAGTCAAACGATCACAGAAGGTCTCAAAGGAAGGCATAGTGTGTCGAGGGCCCAAAGCATCCATAGTGGAATAGAAGGTGGAGGAGAAGATCAAAAACTGTCTGCGAAGCTTTGAGAGTATAAAAAAAATACACTCATTATCGGACTTGGTCTTCCCACATCCCTTTAAAACTGAATGGAGAGAATTGAACTTCATCAAGAAGTCCTCAATGGTGGAAAAACTGTCAGGAGACAAGGATGTCAACTCTACATAAAGCTGAAGTGCCCTGAACTCATTAACCATGCCAAAAAAATCTGCAAACTTGTTCCATATAGCCCGAGGAGTGTTCAAATTCTCCAGGTGAAATAGGAGACTATCAGAAACATTCAGTGCCAGTAAGCCCATGGCTTCATCCATTTTATTTCTATGCTGAAGAGCCTCAAAAGGACATTGTAGAACAGGTTGGTTCTCATCCAGACACGACCATAGGCCACGCGACATGAGTAGCATGGTCATGTGTGCTTTTTAGGTGTGGTAATTGTGCGGTGTCAGTCGGGCTATAGAGGGGTCCGACATTGAGAGAAGAAAAAGATGGAAGTAGAAGGGTAATTTTATGAAATTAAATGTCAGAGAGAAAAAGAACCCCCCCCCACAAAGTATGATTCTATCCCCCATACAACAAAGAAACAATTACTGAAAGCACGAAAAATGAGAAGAAAACCTGGATGCCAAATGCAGAGATGGAGGAAACGGAAGCCTCTACTTCAATGCCAAAATGAGAGTTCAAATGGCTGAATCAACAAACAAGACCAATATCATCATGTTCGGCTCGGAAACACCTTTCTGACGATATTTTGTTTTTCAAAAACGGACAACGTATGCCCAAGATATGGCCAAAAAACCAAGTAGTCCTCCGAAAAACAACTCTCTGGAAAAAACCAGACACTGGATAAAATTTGATGGTCAAATGGCCATCGCCCGTCTGCGGAAAAAAAATTGACGGTCGTATGGCCGTCAGATGATCGTCGGCTGGAAAAATTTTCCGGTTGCCAAAAAAAAATACAATTGCCAGAAAATTTGAAATATGTGCCCGGAAAAAAAATTTGGCAGGGTGATGTCAGCAGTGATGTCACCACTGCACTGTTGGTGATGGCAGCCGGCGGCGGGTGGCGGGCCGCTGCGAAGGTGGTGACTGGGCGGCACGGTGGTCAGTGGGCGGCGCAGTGAGCGGCGTGGTGGCCGGAGGGCGGCGCGCCGACTGGGGCTGAGCCGGGGTGGCACGACGGTGGCCGCTCTGGCAGCGCCTGCAAAGCCCTAAAAAACCTTAAGAAAAGCATTTTTTTTTCAAATTTTTTTTTAAATTTCTGCCTCATTTTTTTAGCCATACGGCCTAGGAGGTCAAAATTTTTCCTCTGGGGTCACTGTGACCAAAACCAATGAAGTTTATATGTATTTCGACTCTCCCGGGCCTTCTGAACGCAATGGTGGAGTCTGTTTTGGCTCAAACGGCTCCAAAAAATAGCGCCTCCTCCAAAGTGAAGAAGAAAGCCTAGAGAAGCTATGGCTTTCGTTTGCGACTCATGGCTTCAAAAAACCCTCAGACCAGGCAGTAGCAGGGAAGCTCTGATACCATGTAGGATTTGACAAATGCAAATCCTTAGAACCCGAATACACCTGCATGCAAATAACCTATTACAGAGAAGAAGCACAAGATTGAAAAAGCAGAACTCAAAGATGCTCAAAAGAAGAGTCAAAATATTATTCCCTAAGTTATGAAAGAAACATTACAAAGTTCATCCTATAAAGGTGAACAAACCCTAAACAGAAAAACTAGGTTGCACAATATAATTAATATAAAATATTAATTATATGCACCTAAGAGACAGCTTAAGTGAAAAAGAGTAATGAAACTACCTAATTACTCTAACAATCTATTGTAAACATTAATTGTAATACCATCAAGGTATGGGTATCAGATCTTGATT
Organism: Thuja plicata; assembly: GCA_018584345.1. Classification (NCBI taxonomy): domain Eukaryota; kingdom Viridiplantae; phylum Streptophyta; class Pinopsida; order Cupressales; family Cupressaceae; genus Thuja; species Thuja plicata. The sequence goes on along the minus strand of MU226923.1, from coordinate 1,319,205 downwards.
GTTGATCTAGATCTCGCTATCAGATTTGAACGGATATATTAGATTGCTTCTAAACCCTATTTTTTATGTGTGTAAGGAGAGTGTAGATGAATTGTCTAGTGACTGCATTTTGAAGTGAAATGCACAGAGGGTTATTTTGTTAAGAAGCAGAGATCAAGCAGAGCAACAACACAGTGAACAACAGAGTAAAGTTATATCAGATTATGAGATCTTAGAAGGTACTGGAAAGAGGTGATCCATCATCAGCATCAGAGTACATAACGAAGGATCAATACTTGAGACATTCTAATCATTGTATCAGGTGAAAATATCTTAACAGAGTGGTTCTAGCAGACCTTTCTTTATCTCCTAACAGAGTGCTTACTTTATTGTAAGTTGAAATC
>MU226923.1:1295589-1318742 GCA_018584345.1 Thuja plicata | reverse complement strand
GGTTTTTGGGTTACCAAGTTATTGTGTTATGTGTTATTTATTTCATTGTGTGGATGCTATCTGAGATTACATTAGATTCATATATGTATGAATGTGGATCAGTTTGTTTTAAGTGTTTAAATTTGAAAATTTGATTCATCCCCCCTCCCTCTCAACATCTTGCTTTCCCATTATTGTATTTCCAACAAGAGAGTCATTAGTCTCTGTCTGAGATTCTATGAAAATAGATAGTTGAACATGAAGTGATTCACACTTTCCAAATATAGTTCACAGAGAAAAAATGTTGACCAATTGAATCCCTTCCTTTTGAATGTTATCCAAAGTAAGGATTTTCCCATGGAAAATAGTCCACCAAAAGAAACATATTTTTGGGATAACCTCATAATTCCACATATTTGACCATTTAAAAGCCTAGGGACATTGAGAAGAAAGAAACTTGTAGCCTATTTTGACATAGTACATCATGTCAGAGGATGTTTGCTAAATTAATTTGTTCTTGAGATCCAATTTGTAATAGTAGAAGGATTTCAACGACCACCAAATGAAAAGGTCCTTCAAACCATAACAGAACAGTTTTCCATGAGGGGGAGAGATAGAAAGATCCCAATACTCCTGAACACGAGAACCAAGTCTATTGGTCAAGATTCTTTGTAAAGTTGAGAGGGCTGGGTGGTATTCCAAGGGGTAGTGGAGATCCAAGGATGTTTCCAAAAGTGGACTCTCCCACCATTTCCAATTTAATGTTAACTAATATGTTTTTTAATATTTGTTGATAAATTTTAATCATGAAACAATAAATTTTTTTATTTAGTTGTTTAGTTTCTTTATAGATCTATCTAAAAAATGCAATTTTATAGATTTTTTGTGGTGTTTATTTTAGAAATATTGTCTCTATAATTAACTATTAATATTTTGAAATGTAAAGTAAAACGTAAGAGTTTTTTGTTAAATTGTCATGCCATTACACTACGCCATTTGTTGTCAATCTATAATATTTATAAAATGTCTCACATTAACTAGTTAGATACCTTAAATACATCTATTAATAATTATTTTTATAGATGTCACTATTGAACAATAGAAAGTATAGGAGTTGGGATGCCATGTGTAACTAGAGATGCTATAGAAATAAAATGTAAAAATGGATTTTGTGTACTTATATAATATGGATTATGACTCTAAAAATGGATTGAAAAGGAAAACAAACTGATATAGTGAAATTTTCAGCTTGTTTTGAGAATTTGTAGGATATTGGCATTCTAGTTGTGTTGGTGGTTGTTGCAATAATTTTTAGGGTTGATGCAACAATCTTTGGGGGTATAACTCATATTCATAAGTGTAAATGTTGAGGGATTTTGGTGTTTTGAAATTTATATAAGTTGTTCACCTTTATCATCTTATCCCATCTTCACTTTTAGAATGTGCATGTTCTTTTCCAACAATGAGAAATCCTAAGTTGAATGCAGATACAATAAGGGAAAATGTATGATGTAAAGGGAAAAAATTTAGCTTGTCCCAAATTATTTGGTGTGTTTCAATCTCCACGAAGCACAATAGGGAAATTTGGGATGTGTAAAGATAATAAAAAGGTAAATGTAGCATGTGTAAGATATGGTGTTTAAAAGATAAAACATTAGGGGTCAAAATTATAATATGTGGTGTCTGATGTGATGAATAGACAAGAGGGTGGTAAGGATCACAAAGAAGGATGCAGTTAAGGGAATACATATGAGAAATTGTTTAGATTTGGTTTTAGGAATAATGGCAAGGGTTTTCATACTTGTTTTTGGGGTAAAGTGAAGGGAATTCACTTGTAATGGCTTCTTATATAGAGATAGGTGAAATGGATAGGATAAATAGAAAGAGAGAAATGATTTCACAAGAATCCATAAAATTTCCAATGGATAAATGAGATACACAATATTCAAATCTTTATACTTTAATATATGTGAGTACTTCCTCTTTGATGGAATATGTAAATCACACATGTTACAAAAGAATGGATTGGTACTAAGTTTTTCAAATGATGTGTTGTGAAAATTGATTTTGAAAGAGGGTTTAAAATGAGGTCATACTACATTTTTAAGAGGATAGCCATCAAAAATATATTGAGGATTAGGGTACAAAGAGGTGAGTAATTTTTTTGAAATTTGAACATAGACACTTGCATTGGTCAATGTAGGTGTCTAGAGATTAGTGTAGGAAAGCATAGGTGTCCTCAAAGAGTCAAGATTCTAATTTTTTGGGGTTGATAAGTGAAATTTTTCTAAAGATAATCCTTGCATCATCCAAGTTTGAAATCAAGGAAAAGGTGAGAGTCAAAGTGAAATGATCCTAAAACACACTAAGAGTGTGGGCATCAAAATAAGTGTAATAACATCAATATAGGTTTTAAAGTAGACAATTTATAAGCTTACTACTCCTTCCAAATCTTATATTATAATATTGCAAAATTTATACATGACTTCATCTAGGCCACTACTCATATTTGCTACTTACCCTAATAAAAATGTGGGATTGGTATAATTAATGTTTAGAGATAAAGCATTAAAGTTTCTATGCTAAATGTGTGATCTATTTTTTTGAAGAGTTTAAGGTTTAAAAGATTCTTTTGAGGCATTGCACTACCCCTAGTTCATCTAATGGAAAAAATATTAAGGTGTTAGCCTTGATACTGTTCTTAATAACAATACCCTAATTAAAATCAAAGACCTTGTTGACAGAAAAAATTTGACCAAAGTGTATGGTTTTGATTTTTTTATATGTAGTCAACCTTGGTGTGATGCAATAAAAGGGAGAATTTATATATGTATACATAATCATTTTATAATAAATTACATACATTTTTTGAATAGTCTTTCTCTTTCAAATAACATCTCACGTATTTCTAGTGCTCTTTCTTCACAAATTTTCTGCACAATGGAGGTGGTGAGTTTGGATTGACAGGTGGTTCTCGAGGGCTCTGCAATTGGGCACCTTCCCCATGTGTGCTCTAGATCCTTTCCCACCTTGCAGACTCTCAATGGTCATGTTGTTTTGCTTTTGGGTTGTTCGTCTGTCCTTTCTTTTTTCGTTATGTTACTCTGGGTATACATGGTTTCTCTTTGGTTTTTTTGCATGTTGTGTGCGCTCTTCTGGTTGCCTTTTAGGGCTCGGTTATTTCTTTTTCCCGGGATTGTGTTGATTTTATGGCCAATGATGTTATAGACTCGCACCCTAGCGGTTGTGTGGAGAATGATAATCATTCCAAGGAAAGGTAGAATGATCCCAGTTTGAGCAATGATGACGGTCAGGGTGCTCGTGAACCTAAAAGCAACAAACCTTCATATAAGGCAGTGGTTGCAGATGGGTTTATATCTAAATGCCCAAATTCTGCTTTTTTTGAAAGTACTTCGATTGAGAAAGATGTGGGAGATAGAGGAGAACAGTCCAACACTGATGGAAATTGATGAGGGGATGGTGTCGAGTCAGGTAGTCCCTGCAATTCTGATGGAGGAAAAGGTAAGAACCCTAATCTTGTTGGTAATACCCTTTCTCTGTCGCCAAAAGAGGACATGTTGAATGCTATTAAGGAGGAACAAACTAGGCTTAAGAATATTGCAGTATTCTTTGTTTGCATGGATGTTAAATTTCTTCCTGCTCGCAATTTTTTTGATGATTGGATAAACAATGTTTGGGGCAAAAATCTCGACATTTTTGTTAGTTTTAGCATAATGATACAAAAAGGATTGTTTGTGGTCTTTTTTAAAAACCATGTTATGCAAGAGAAGGTGTTAAACAAGAGTTTATGGAATGTAGGGTAGACCATGTTCAGAGCCTTACCATGGTCTCCCAAAGGCAACCATGAAAATGTTATTTCTCAAGCCTCTCCCTTTTGGGTGGAACTCAAGGGTATTCAACCAGAATTTTGGCCTTTCTTACCTCATATGTTGAAGCCTCTAGGCTTTGTCCTGCAAATCGAGGATACAAAGGTCACCCTCCCTCACCTTAATGCCCGCATTCTTTTGGCTCCCACACCAGGGGTTACATTCCATGACAACATTTATTTGAACTTTGATGGAGATATCTATCAATGGTAGATATCCAAACTTGGGGATATTGGTGCATGTTTTCATTCTAAGTTGAATAGCCACACCAAAAAGGATTGCCCATTTCTTAAAAATATACAAAAAGACTTTCATTATGGTAGCAATAATGGTAGTCAACCAAACCCTAAAGATCAGGGCTACTATTGATACTGAAGCTGACACCTTTGTGACTTTGAAAAATCCTCTATTTGATGAGGAATATGAAGTGAGACCTGCATCCAACACCTTCCTCTTAACCCTTTGAGAGGAGTCCTGTTATTCCCCAATATATCCTTGTGCCTAGAGAGAAAGTTAATGAAGATTATTCCAGTCACAAAAATGCCCAACAGATTGCTTTGTCTAGAATTAATGTAGGGGCTAAAAAATATAAACAGGCCCACAAGCCTAAGACATCTCTAGAACAGAAGAATGCCTCAGATGTTTCCATGCTTTCAACAATAGACAATGAAAAAAGTTTAGAAAAAGGACCTAATTATGAGACTGAGTGTACGGAGGAGGGGTTCACTGAAGTCATTTCTAAGAAGAAAAAAAGGAAAACATATGAAAGGAACAATATTCTCAAAAACAATGATAGAAGAAATAAATTCAAGGGAAATGAGATCCTTGAATGCTTCACCAGACTATGCGGAAATACAACACCTTTAATTGGTCAATGATGAAGATATAAATTCATAGTTGGAATGTAAGAGGTATGGAAATGCCTGACAGAAAATACATTGTTAGAAGATGGTGTAACAACCTTCCTAGTAAGTACATAATTTGTCTACAAGAGATCAAAGTCACTATATATAAAGCTTGTAATGTACTTAAACTTGTATGCGACAACTCCAAATGCCTATACTCAAGACATGATAGAGGAAAAGGGGGTCTAGCAACACTTACTAGTCCCTTTTGGAGTGACAAACTCATGGTCCAAGGGCTCTCACCATGTAAAAGGGCTCTTTGGATCACCCTAAATAGAAATGGAAAAACTATAGGAATCTACAATATCTATTCTCCTAATGACTATAGAGATAGGGCAGAGCTTTGGGAATGGCTGACTACCAACTTACCTAAGGCTGCATGGACATTTGTTGGGGACTTCAACATGATTGAATCTCTTAGGGATAAAGCAGGAGGTGACAAATTTGATGGGAAAGGTAATGAATATTTCTTTTGGGCTAGGTTCAAGAGACACTTTGCTATTTATGATCCCATGGAGGGGCTGAGAGGTAATGCTAATGGCATTTGGTTTACTTGGTGCAATAATCAAAGTAGCAAGTCCAGAATTTACTATAAACTTGACATAATCTATATTAATTTGCTTGACATTGGGTTGATACATAACCAAGGACAATACCCCATTGGTGTCTCTCTTGCTAGTATGTCTGACCACTCCCCCATCAGTGCTTGTATCACCCTCAAAAGCATAGGAGACCAGCCTGAGACTTTCCCTAAGAGATAGCTCTACAAACTTAACACCTCCCTACTTGGCAATGAGGATCACTTGGGTGCTCTGAGGATGGTGACTATCCTCTCTAAATTCTGGTCTGCAGACTCCACACCTATTACTAAATGGGATAAGCTTGTTGAGGCATGTAGAACTACATCTCAAACCATTGGTACTAAAGAAGCTAATGATAGAAATCTCAAGGAGAAGAAGCTCAACTCGAGACTTATCAATATTGAAAAAGAGTTACAAGAAAAGGGATACAATGTGAGCTTGGATAAAAATTTGATTGAAACTAAGGGTCAATTGAGATCTATCCAACAATACAAAATTCAGGGATAAAAGATTAGAGCTAAGGCCAATTGGATTAAAGAAGGAGACAGAGGCACAAAATACTTCTTTAACATTATTAGAGAAAAAGATAGCGGAGAAGTTATTAGTGGTATAAGGGAAGAAGGTGGAATTAGGAGTGATAGTAATACTATTATGAATAGATTTGTGGAATTTTATAAAAATCTATTCAATTCTTAACACAATGAAGGAAATTTCCTCTGTATGGAACAATGCACTAGTATCATCCCAAGTAAAATTAACAAAGAGAAATACAACAAGTTAAACAAGGAAACCTCCATTCAAGAAATTGAGGATGCCATTGGGGCTCTGGCCAATGAAAAATCCCCCGGTATTGATGGTTTACTTGCTGAATTCTACAAAGATAATATAGAGTGGATCTCAGTTGAACTCTTTGATCTATACAGATATGCCTTCGATATTGGGACTTTGGGGAGTAATGTCAATAAAGGATTAATTAAACTCCTCCCTAAAGAAGGAGACAAAAGCCAAGTTAAGAATTAAAGAACAATCACCCTTTTAAACATGTCATATAAAGTGATAGCTAAGTTATTGGCTAAGAGGATCTCTGGAGTCCTTAATGATATCATTTCAGTCACTCAAACTGGTTTCATAAAGGGCAGTTATATTCTTGAAAACCTTATCACTAGTTGGGAGGCTATGCAATGGGCCAAAGACAATAAACAAAATGATGCTATGATACTTCTTGATTTTGAAAAGGCATATATATGATAGGATTAAATGACACTTTGTACTGGTTATGTTAGAGAATTTGGGGTTTCCAGAATTCTTTTACAGATGGGTTAAAGTTCTGTTCAAAGACTCTAATACTGTTATTGAAGTAAATGGAGAACTCTTAGAAGCCATCCCTCTTGCTAGATCCATCAGGCAAGGATGCCCTCTTGATCCTTCCCTATGTGTGATTGATGTTGATGCACTGACATATATCCTTAAAGCCTCCGAGTTTGGACCTCCCATCAAAGGTATCACCCTGCCTAATAATGACATCTTGTTCATTGAACAATTTTATGATGACAATGCTCTTTTTGTGGACCTCTCAGAGAATTTTTTTGACATAGTGGTGACTAGATTCTAGCTTTTTTTGTACAGCTTCTGGAGCTAAAATATCTCCTCATAAATATGTTATCCTTGGATGGAATAACACCCCTCCTCCTTGGCTCAACCACAATGGGTGGCAATGGTCTGGCCCCAACACCATTGTCAGGTACCTGAGCATACCATTTTCTCTTGATCCTTCTCTTAATGATATGTGGATTTGGATATTCAGGAAAATTGAAAAGAAGCATTTGAAATGGAAAACCCACATGTTATCTTTAGCAGGTAGGGTGCAAGTGGTACAAAAGGTATTGGCATCCCATGCTATATATTATGCTTCAACATGGTTGTTTGCCAACTACCAAAATAACAAGTTGGAAAAAATCCTTAGAGATGTTCTGTGGTCAGATGGCATTGGCAATAGGAAAAGGCACAATGTCAAATGGGAATGGTGTTGCACCCCAAAGTCACAGAGAGGATTGGGGATCAAAGATCTCAAAAAGCAAGGTATAGTCTTGGAAACCAAATGGATCATCAAAGCAGTCTTTGGTAATGAACCTTGGAAAATAATTATTAGAAAAAATATTGCCAATGCCACCATTAAAAGGGGCAAATCTTGGAACAATGTCCCTTTTATTGATATATTACTAGGGGAATTTGAGGTGAAGGTCTCAAGTTCTAAAGTTTTTTCTACATTGTGGAAAGCATGGAGGCATGTTAGAACATTCCTCTGTTCTAGACATTCCATTGGGAAGAACCCTTACAATTTGGTTCTGGACATATCTATATGGTGGGGATTATACCTCAATAATAAGCCTTTTTCTCTTACACAGTACTGCCCTACCAAAAGTTGGCATAGAAAAGGCATCTCATTCATCAGTGATATATTGGAGAATAACATAATACGCACATGGGCAGAGTTGAGCAACAAGTTAAACATTCCTTCCTCTCATAAAAGACCTACACTCTCATTACAAAATCTGTGGGTAACTGGTTTCCGAACAAATGTATTTATTCTTCCTAGAGTTTGGAACACATTAAATGGATGGATGACACACTATTTGGAAAATCCTCTTGCAAGCAACTATACTTACTCCTTAATAACAATGATAATATCTTTGGTCATATCAACCAAGCCTGGGGTATGAATTGGTCTTGCAATACATGACATCTAGTCTTTGAGTTTTTGTGGCATGCTCATGTTGAACCCAAAAAGATCTGCTTTAAATGGATTTTTATATTGAAAAAAACATGCTATTGGCTACTTTGTTTCCCAAGGTGTCAAGAATCCCATTTTTTGCTCTGTTTGCAACTGTGTTGAAAATTATGAACATGTTTTTTTTTATATTGTCAGTGGGCTGGTATGATTTGGTATGTATTTTTTGGTAATAAATTCTGTTGGAATCATAAGCATGGTCTGTCTTGGCATGAAGTTTTGGATGGTTATGTTGATGTTGATAGTAAGCTTAATGACTTTTGCCTGACCTTCACCACTGAAGTCTTATGGCTCATCTAGAGACAGAGAAATGAGGATATCTTCTAATCTAAGAAGAGGGATCTTACTGAGTTTAATCCAAAACTCACACCTTTTTCCATCTTGAAACAGGTAACAATGACCATACAAGTCTCCAAATAAAGATTCCAGAGGTTGATAGATGAAGGGGCTATGATATTGTTCCCAAAAGATATTTAAAACTCCACTGCCACCAATGAGGTACTTGCTCTGATAGATATCAATAGAACCAACGGCAATAGGTCTGGCATCGATGAACTCATCCCTCCTAATGTTCTGATAGGAGATAGCAAAATCGAAGAGACAATTCACAAGGATGGAAATACTCCAGGCACAAGCAGTACATATAACAATGATGAGCAATGGGGAGCTGATGAACACAAACAAAGCAATGAAATTGAATGAATCTGTTCCATTGAGGATTCCACATAATTTTTTATATATCCAGCTTGGATATACTTTTGTATAGTCTTTATTAGCATCAGACCATTTTCTGATTGTATAATCTAGAGCATAGAACCTTAAGATAGTAATCTATAGGTCTAGTACTGTCAGAATATTTTATAGTGTTCTTATACTTGTAAACATTTGATTCTATATTATTAATAGAAAAAAAAAATTACGTACATACACACACACACACATCCATAAAATAATATACTTATATAGTTATTGTCTTACACATTTCTTATAATTCATTTCATCATTCCTTGTCCATATAAATATATATCACACATATATTTCGCTTCCTTATTCTCTCACATATATTTAGTTCATATTATTCCACACATGTTTCTACTATATTTCTCACTTCTCCCTCTTTATATAACCTCTTTATGGCTTTTCATATTGTCTTTCCATCATATCCTTCAATAATAACTCTTAATTATCTTATTCCTATTAATTTGCCCTTTATATTCTACTATTTTAGAAGTTATTTAGGCATATCAGGGGTGTTTAAAGGATATTTAAGAGGTATATAATGGATATATGGGTCTCGAAATTGACCCAAATGGCATATGTTACCGGTACCTCACAACCATGTATCTTACCAATATTTACCTAGGCGTAAAAGATTGTCTTGTTCTCAAGAAAATGTAGTGAAACCACTTGTATCCTTCATGATTAACTTTCTAAGTTCTTTCATCGATTCATCATTTACACAAGAGGAAATTTCTAGCATTCCTCCTTTTTTCACTTGTTTCCACTATCTAGTCTTTACCCTTATTGTTTACTTCTTCTTTTTAGTAGCACCAACCTCAACGGGCTCTATCTCTACTCAAACATATAAATTTTTCTTGATTGATATCATTTTGTACATATGAATATTTATGCTTGTACAAAATTTTAAACATATATGTGGTATTCTTTGTTATATCCATCAGTCCATCCATAATTCATTTTCATAGAATCTTTCATATATTATTTCTTCAAGTCTCTATTCCAATAATTGTTTTTAAACGATCCTTTAGTCCAAAAATACTACAAAGATGAAGATCCCAACACATTTCTTTTCCATGTCATTTTCTAAGACAATGAGAACATTGTATTTCTTGAATAGATTTGTTAGTACTTATTTTTCTTGTATCATCACCATTTCTAGGCACTTCACTATTTTTACTCACACTTAGTTCAATAGGGTCTTTGTGAATTGTTATTATAAATCATATTCTTCTCATCCTTATAAAACCAAAATTCTTTGGGGAGCACACTTTTTTATTATCATCCCAACTATCAATACTTGTAGATTCAAAAACATCATTATATCGAACCTTATACTTTTTTATCAAAAGAAGATTTAGTTATTTAACATTCATCAAAAGATTCATAAATGAATAACACAAATCATTTGTATCATATGAGACATTACATAGTGAAGGCTTAAACCTTATCCATTCATCTTCCTTTTGACATGTTGTAAGCAATTGATCTAATTGATTATTTACTTCTTTCAATTTTAATACATCATCCTTCTCTAAACTTTTTTCCCTTTCCACATCTTCTATTGTTGTTTTGGCCAACTTTATAAGAATGTTTGACTTTTTGTAGTCATTCATTGTCTAATTTGACCTCCTTCAATTCTTGTTCAATATTTTTTTATTTTTCACATAGTAATTCATGTTTCTCCATTTCTATCTCCTTAATCCTTGCTAAAAATTATGAATTAGACCATTCAACTTTCGTCATCTCTTCTTTGAAATTATTTCTCGCACACCTTAAACTCTCATTTTCTTTCTTAAATATTTCCCATTGATACATATTTCCTTGAAAAAAAAATCCAACTTTTCACTTCTTTTCAAAATTTTAATACTAATTTCTTCTTTGCTATAATCTCCCTCCTTATGCAACAACAACCAAAGTCTCAAGAATGGAACCAATGTTGACAAAAAAAAACCTTGACCAAAGAGTAAGGTTTAATATTTTGGTTATATGTAGTAAACATTGGAGTGATTCAATAAAAAGGGAGAACTTATATATGTGATAAGTATAAATCAATTTATAAATAATCACACACACACACACACATGACATCATTTACTCATATAATTTAATATCTTACACATTTCATACAATTCATTCATTAGTCTTCATTGATATAAATATATATCACGTTTATATTTTACACATCCTTGTTCTCTCATATATATATAATTCATATTATTCCACACATGTTTCCACTCTATTATACACTCTTATCTCTCACTTCTCACTCTCTATGTAGCCTTTATATACTTTTTTATAATGTCTTTACATCAAATACTTTCATAATAACTCTTAATTATCTTATTCCCATAAATTTACCTTCTATTCTATAGTATTTTACTATCTTATAGCTTATTGAAGCATATTAGAGTTGGTATAAGGCTAAGGGGTTTATAATGGATATATGGGTTTAGAAATTACCCAAATGACATATGTGGTGTCTCACAACCCTATATCCTACCAAAAAACCTTTTTGGGGATCTAAGCATATAAGGCGTTTGATATGGTTAAGTTCATCCTCTAGTTGGAAAGTAACAACTTTAAATCATTTTATCTATCAATTATCATAATATTTGGTGGTCCTCTCTTATAAAAAGTTCCAATTTTCTCTTGGTGGAAATGTGCAAAAAATTGATCTCTAATTGTATCCACACTATCAAATAATTGTGTTTCTCTCCATCCTTCACATGTAATGGCTAGCACCCAATGTAATGCTTCACATGCTAGACATTCAATTGTCTCTTGTTTGGTGGATGGACTAGTGATGAAATTTTGATATTACTTTTGGACATTACATGCATAGTCTTCTCTATAGGGTTCTTAGCCTATTTTCTCTCTCTCATTACAAAATAGAAGGTGGGGGGCTCAATTCATCCCCTAAGCCTTTCTCAATTGCATTTCATAAGATCTAGACTAGAGCCTAAAATAACTCATTTTTTAATGTTTATTCTATTGAGGACTTACATTGGATGAACATTTTTAGGCATTAGTGTCGCTCACTAAGATATCATACTTGAATACTGGACTTGCCTTAGGGCACCAAGAAGATGATTTACAACCTCATCTTATTCTTTTTACAGAGACTTTTTTTTTTAGATATATTTTTTTAACTAATTTGGCTCCTTGGCACTCGTGAATTGCATATATTGCTAATGTTTTTAGAACTTCTACTATGTTTTAGTTTTGGAAGTTTAGAATGCTCTCTTGATGTCGAAGTTGTTGAGTGTTCTCTTTTTCTTTAAAAAAATTAATACTCTTAGCTCTATATACTTTTAGATTAAGGCATATGCAAGAAAAGTGGCACTATTATGTCTTATCCACTAGGGGAGTGCACCCCGAAGAATGAGTAGAACTCTATTGCACATCCTTACCTAAGGTATGAAACTACCAATTCCTAGGCGGAGTACACTTTCACTTGAAAATTATGTTGGCCACACTAGATGGTCTATCCTTGCATGAGGTGATGTTAGTTTGCCTTCAATTTCTAGCTAAAATTTTCTATTGATATCACCTCTTGTAATGACTAGGAAATTCATAATTCTTTCTTGGCGAACCATTCTTATAAATGATTCCTCGTAGAGATGATTTGACGCCTTCTTTTTATATATACATAATAGACTAACTTATTTTTTTATAAAAAAAAATATTTTTTAAATAAAATTGTACCATTCTAGCTACTTTTATTACAAACCTTATAATTTACAAACTTAACTTTTATATAATTAAAAAATATGCTCTCATTAATATTTTAAAAAAACTTTAATACATTATGCACCAAATATATTAAAAAGAGGATTTAGATTCAAAGATATTAAAAAGAAGAGTTAGAACTATGTAAACGAGAATTAACATGCTGAAATGAAAAGATAATGATGAACGAAAGATCTCATTCTTTGACTAGGTAGATAAGAAGTTGACTTAATTCATTTCGAACACATGGAAAAAGTACTTTAAGATGCATTAAATTTGCTTTATAATTAACCAAGACCATGATTAGAATAAAGTTGGTAATATTGTATCAAGACATAATAATGCTTACTAAAATAAATTCCTTACCGTTGCCACAAAATATATAATATCTTGAGTTTTCTACCAAAATATTCTATTACTTTTATTGTTACAATCACTTAACTTATTTTATTATTTGTATTTATTTAATATGTAGTAATTTGTAATAATAAAATAAAATGATTAAACTTTATTAATAAAAATATATTATAAATATAATTAAGGGTATAATATAATAGTTAAGTAGTGTTGCTATTTTAATAATAATTTAAATTTAGATTTTTTTTTAATTTTTCGTAATTCATTATGTATATATGTTTAGATTTCATCTCTGTAAAAAGAATATCTTTATTTTACAATTTCATCATTACAAAATCTAATTATAGTTTTTTTAGACTGCATGAAATGGGCAGTTCTTTTATGAGTTGTAGTGTGCCTAGTAAACTTTTTAACGTGATCAGTGATGTTGGCATGACACGTCCTCTAATACTACATGTGTTGAGGGGAGATTGGACCTCGTGACCTCCTCCCCACAATATGAAACTCTTGTCAATCAAATTAGACTCTAACACAATTCACTTAATACTTAAATCTAAATTTTAAGTCTAAATACACTTTCCCTCTATATATAATTAAATTTATGACCAATTATTTCAATAATTTTGAATTTTGATTAATTTGTAATACTTACTCATATTCTTTTAATACAATTAAAAAACTCTATATCCTTACAAATAAAGTTTGCATAAAGTATTATATCATGTTAAGACCTTATCATTATATACACTAGGTAGACATAAAAAGAAGCATGCTAAAAGATAGAGGTTCATACATTTGTTTTGAAAAACTTTTGACAATGGTTTGAATAAAAGTTTGATTTCATACATGATGGAAATCTTGATTTCACTTGTACCAATAAATGGAAATGCAGAAAGAAATTTAAAACTCTAGTGTCATGATGGAGGTGGTATGGGGCCATGAGACATTAAGTATGTGATGATAACCTAAACAAGTTTGCAAGGTAGGGTCTCTTAGCCCACATAATACAAAAGGACTTTCACTCCTATGGACAACATGTGGGAACGTGGAGGCCCATCTTCACCTTTTAAAATTAAACAACCAAACTTTGCCCATAACATTATCACATAATGCCTATATATGCACACACCAAGAATAAACTACAAAGATATTATTATTATTTAATATAAAGTAAATGTTATCATATATCTTCATTTATATACATTTTATATTGGCTAAGTTTAAAGGAAGAAACAAATGGGCATTTAGAAAGAACTTAAATTTAAGTACAAAGTTAGAGATGAATAGTATCTTAGACAAATATAAGAGATCACGGGCTTAGTTAGTTACAAGCAAGAATCAAACTATAAATAAAAAAAGCTTTGCAATGATTAGTGCTGTAGAATTGATCAATGTCTTAAAAGATATATCTTTTATATGGTTTTGCCTATATTTTAATTGTTTTGTTTTTTATTAAGTTAATTTATTATTGAAGGAGATTATTATTCTCAACAACTCTCTTATAATTTTAATTCGCTATTTTTATTTTATTGATGTTCATGTGATCATTCACACTTTTTTATTTGTTTGGATGTTTTTATATTTTTTTAAGTAAGTTTAGCATTATAAAAAATATATCTTTTAAGGTTTTATACAAACTAGAGATTCATAGAAACATATCAATATAGAACATTTGCATTACAACTTCCAAAAGATTACGAGTGTCATTAAAAAGAACAATATAATTTTTTTTTCATATATTGTACTATCCATGATAGGCTCCCAATACTTGCATCCTTGGGCCAAGTGGTGCAATATTAAATGATTCCTTCATTGAACTTTTGTGGCCCTTACTTTTTCAACAACATGTCAGCCTGCCACGTAGCTTGTTGGGATTGCAGAAGGAAGGTCGAGCATCCTCAACAAAGAGAATGGATGCCAAGTCAACATTCAACCCACTTGTAAAAGGTGCTTTTACTTAGCCAAAATTAATATAAAAGATACTATAAGCTACTCCAAAAGAAGAGCTCCCACCTTTGTTGCAATGTTTGCAATATTTCTATCAATGCTTCAAGCATAGACTCACAAAATGTAGAAATTATTTGTAATAGCCACATCATCCCTGTTAGCCCACCATTATCATTATCTTTGGATCTTGTTCCACACTAGTCTGTAAAGGTTTCTAGATTGACAACACCTCACTCAAACATGTGGACACTTCAACACTTTTGAGAGACACGCATCATTTGGATTCGGATTCACAATTCATCCATCTTATGGGAATGAATGCAAGAAGACTCTCTCCCACTTGAAACTCAAAAAACTCAACACAAACACACATAGGTAGATCCTCTCTAGTCTCAATTTGAATTCACAATCACAGAATAAGATTGCAACACAAATGAAATACACTCATGATTTTATTAAATTCAAAACAAAACAACACTTATATTACAATATTTTCCTTCCCATAATCCTTCCGACTCATATGTCAAACTGCTCTCACACATCTCTCCCCTCTTTCCTCCATTCCACTCTTAATTAACCACTTCTCATTCTTTTATTGCTGCTACTTTCTCTTAATTTTTTCTATTTTCATTCCCCTCCAAAATGGGATACAACAACTTGCCCCAAAAATCCTCTCCTATGTTCCTTTTTATTAGAGCCAAGATTAGGCAGCTAGAGACCCTTCAACTCCCACGTTCCCTTCTTTTTTTGGGGGTAAAAGTGGCAGAGCCACGTTATTTACTATTAATAATATAAAAAAATTTACAAGCCTGGTTCTGGCGGGCATACCGACAGGGAAGAACTAGAAGAAAACCTCCGGTTGTAGCCCGTGTAACAGTTTGATAGATCAGCTAACTAATCTACCCCACCCAAAAAACCCTCTCGGAAGTACATCCATCATAACCCAAAATATACGAAATTTTCCAAAACCCAATATCCCTCATTATCCCAATCACCCCAATACATCAGAAGAAGTACCACCGGGGAAGAAAGAAGGGAAGGTGGAGGAAATCGAAGCCTCAGTTGATGAAGAGTGAGAATCTGTCATGAGATCTGGCAAAGAAGATCGATCCTCTGCCTTTGTATCCATGTTGGTGGCCTCCTTTGTCACTTGGTCATCCTCAAGCTTAGGAGGGTGGTCATTCTGATCAGGTGCTGCAATCTAAAGGGGAGGGAAAGACAAAATATCATCCCCAACACATCTGTACCTATGTTGTAAAGGATGAGAGACCAAAGGATCGGTCTTGTCCATCAAGCGAGCATACTCCTGTGAGATATAAACCAAACTACCATCCTGCACAAACAACAAATGCATCTCGAAAGGAAGTAGTAGCCATGAAGGTTTTAAAATCCACCAATCCCGCAATGGGAAAAGAGCCTGAATGCATATCATAATTATGTAATAAATGGATTAGAAGGAAAATATAACATTATACAATGAAGCAATGAAACCCAACATTGGCTAGATAAACTCATAATTCCCATTCATCAGAAAGCGGTGGAATTGTGTTTTTAAAATAGAGGTACTGAATTAAGAATTGTCCCAACACAGAATACAAATGCCCCTATCCACTATCAACTAAACTTGGTGAAAAGAGTTTGGTGATGGAGCATATCAACCATAAATTTCAATGCACACCAACCATAATGTAGTTAGAGAAATAATTGTAAAGTGTTTACCAGATTACCAAGTTGTCACCTCATAACCATCACTATGAATGATGCAATCCAATTGAAGTAACTGTGGTTGTACACAATAATAATATTAGAACACAAAAATTCCCAAAATAAAACATGTTTGCAGCATGATCTGTGACATAACAAGCCATGTTAATAGCACAAAAAATAAAATCCAAGCTGCATTTATATTTAAACTAAGAGGGGATATAACCCATATGATGCAGTACATCATGTTACGAAAAATGCAATCCCGTTAAATGTGATAAGACAGTAAATGATGAGTAGACAATATAATACCCATTTAGCCAAAATAGTTGTAACCTCTAAGTATAGTTATCCTTATTTGAGTGGATGAGATGAATCAAAACAATTGATCCCATTCACTCAAGATAAGAATGAGGCCTGTCAACCAAGATAAAGTATTGCACTGCTCATCCTAGTCATGGTGGATGAAAACCAAACTCAACCTTCATGACAATGGAGGGATATAATAAAATAAGAGTAACATCCATATGTTACCTTAATTGAATCTTGATGTGCTAAAAATCCCATCATAAAGGATGCAAACCAAATCATCCCCTATGATGGAGATGTAGAAATTATGACAAATGAATAAGAATATTTTCATGCACTTCCTGCTCAGAAGTGTTTCATCTATAGCCTTGTTGGTCAAAAAGTCTACGACCTTATTAGACCTCTCTGAAACAATGTTTGATTTCAAAAGATGCCAAACTTTGTAGTAATTTCATAATAGCATCCAGTCTGTGCTGTCTCTTCTTATTCTATCTACGATTTTCATTTGATTTTAAGAAGCCCAAGAGAATGGACAGTCCCCATGTTACTTTATAGAGTTTGCTATTTTTTTTTCAAAACTCTCTAAAATCAATAATCATTCAATAATATGACAAGATACGAATCTCTTTTAATTCTACTTTAAAACTTCCTTCCTTTCTCCCTCCACCTTTCCCATTCTCTTTATACATGTGACTCTAGAATTTATTTAATTATCTTTAAATATGCCTTTAAATATATTTCTTAAAATTACCATAATGAAACACTTTTTTTCCTCCCAACATAATTTTTCTTGCCCAATTTCAAATTCAAACATCTCAACTTATGTATGCAATGGAGAGATGGAGCATAAATATATTAAAATCAATACTTAAATTTTCATTAACTCTATAATACCATACTGAAATACTATGTCGGAAGTGGTGTTTTGAGATTGAAAAATTAGGTGTTGAAAGGTGAGAAAATTCAAAGTTTTCTATTTTGCATGAAATTTGGCAAGTATGTTTGGAATGACATACCAAGATCTCCTATAGAAGGATTTCACTCCAGCCTTCACGAATTTTGAAATATTAAACTTTTCATAAACTATTATTTTTACAAATTTATGACATTAAAACCTCCCAAACTACAGAAGATATGACTTTGATTCTTTTTTCATATTCCACATACTACCTCCAAGATTTCCCCTGCAAGAGGATTTTACTCAAGCCCTTATAGATTTTCTGAGAAATATTTTTTTGAAAACTGCCTGTAGAGCCTTAAAATGGCAATTTGATAAAAAATTCACATTAACAAATTTGATTGTACAGCTAAATTCCTTGTGCTGAGAGATGCTCAAAACTACCAAACAAACACAAACAAACGCCAAAACATATAACAAAACTTGAAAATATTTTTGGTTGATGTTGATTGCTAGTTTGACCAGATGCTCCTACATCAGACACGCCAGGTAGGAAAAGTTTTGTGAGTAGAACTCGCAAAATGGAGTTAGATAGTCGAACTACTCTTTTAGATTGTAGCAACCTACAACAAACTACATCACTATTGTAGACAAAGAGGACTTCCTCCGCCTCTTCTAGCACTTAGCTGGAACAATTGTCGACCTCCTCCACCAAGTGTACCCTCTTCGCCTCTTCCCTCTCATGAACTCATGTCCACCATATGCCTTCCTCCTCTACCAATGGCAATCTTTGTTCCTCTCCTCCTCCATGGGATCCAACCCACCATCAACCATCCACCTCCACAAAATCTCGCCTGCAATATCCTCTATTACTTGTATATGCACCTCTATTGCTTGTATATGCACATATGCAATATTCACAACTACATTTTCTTTTCCCTATCTCTTTTTAACAAAAAAATAAAAAACCAACAACAATTACCTTTGTTTTATCAGCTGTAGTAAGGGCTTGTGTGTTGAAGTAGACGAAGAGCAGAAGAGGGGAAGAGGAAATTGCCCAGGTGCACACGCAATCGACACCACCCAAACACCAGTTTGTTTTACTAGTTTTAGTTTTGATTTGCAATTCTTCTCCATCTTGCAAAATCTCTCAAAAACATGAAGATGAACTGCAACTCACTCTATGAGTTTAGCCAGGCTCTTCAACTGTTTGACAAAATGCCTCAACGAAATATAGTCTAATGGAAATCCATAATTGCAGAATGATTGCAGATGATGAACAAATTGATTTGTTCACCAAACTTTAGAAAATTTCAAACAAATGAATTGGCAGGCTGGAACTTTACCATCCAATGCCACTAGTAGCAGAGATCTGTAACCGATGTTAATGACAGTCATAAAATATATATATATGAAGGGGGATCGATTGGAAGCTGAAACACCTCTAAATTAAAAATAAATGTCAACAATCAAACCATACAGGAAATCGTTTTGAGGAAATAAGAAGGGGCAGTGATAGCAGGAAAAACACTCCTTGTGGCAATTGTGAACATGAAGAGGCATTGACAGTGATGCATACCAATACAGAGAAGGCGATGAGATATCAGTTAAATAGAGAAGTACAAAGGGGAAAAAGAATGGCATCGTTTCTGTTATAAAACAGAGCATCCACATTGCAATGAGGGGTGGAAGCAGCGTGTGTGGCTGCACATTGAAAAAGGGGATCATAGCGGGGAATAGCTACGTAGAAGAGAGATTGGTGAATTTTTGTTTTGAAAGATTAAAAAATGTTCAGTGAGAGCCCAATGAATAGAATTTAGGGAGTGAGTTTCAGATTTGAAGGCCAATTTGAAGGCCAATTTTGTAATACGTTTAGTAAGCTATTTGATTAATGCAAATGTGAATTAAGTGCAAAGAGCTTGCTATTCTATTTTGTGTTTAAGTTCTTTAAGTTGCAGTCGGAAGAGAGTTTTCCTTTCTGAACCAGGATGACCCCCTCAATGGAAGATCTGTGGGCTACGTGCCCTAGAGGGGGATTTTAGTGGCAATGCCTTTGAAGCTATATTTTATATATAACTTATTATTGTCAATCTTGACCCTTTATCATTAGGTTATAGATCTAATGGTAGATATTTTGTGTGATTTCTTTGCCATAGAATGCAACCTTTTTTTACGAGGGGGTTGCATTATGACTGTGTATTGTGATGTATTTTGAGAGTCTGATAGTTGTTGTGTTGTCCCTGATCTTTGTTGGTGATACTCATGTGAGAAGCTAGCTTTGCAAGTATATTGTAATATGTTGTTGATTTCTAAATAATATATTGGGTGGATTTAAGAGTGTGGAGTCTTTCTCCCGAAAGGGTTTCCTCCATATAAATCATTGTGTTGTGGTATGCATGCCATTTATGTTTATTTTTGTTAAGATTTTGTAACTATACTTAAGATTTGTACAGTTTTGCACAACCCTCCTCTCAATGTTAGTGTAGGAAGTCGTTCGGCTACCTTAACTTCCTTACGTGGGGACATCCATTCTACTTATGTGACAAAAACAATACTTGGTGGGTCATATCAAATTATCCTTTTATCCTTCTTTCACTAGTATATTTATTTCATTTTCTCTCTTTTCTATGTTTGGAAAAGGGGTAAAATTTTATTGAATCACGACAAACAATACAAATGCAACCTAGCATGCAAGCCCAAAAAAGAGAATACAACCAGAAGCTCCAATAAAGGGTCATAACTAACCTGCCTTGTCCTCCCTAACAATTCTCTCTAGAACTTGAGTATACTCTGGGGTCAATTGACCCCAATATCCTACATTCCATCCAACCAATCCTTCCAAGGCCCACTTGGCCAAACAATTAGCTACCTTATTGTACTCACAAGGAATATAACAAAAAGTCACCAACCCAAAGGAGTCTCTCAAACTAAGAATCTGATAGCCTACGATAACCAAATGACAATGAACACCATCTGGATCCTCTGCCTATTCAACATATCCACAACCACTTGGGAATAAAACCCACAAATAATCCTACTACATCCAAGAGCATACCCTCTTTCAAGAGCTAAGAGAACAATAAGAGCCTCCATGTAATTATTGGTCCAATGAACCTTATACATGGAGAATAATAAAACAACATTAGAAAAGCTATCCCTACACACTCCTCCAACTCTTTTATGTCTTGGATTTGCTCTAGAAGACCCATCAGTATTGACCTTAAGGGTCCCTAGAGGTGGAGGAGAGCACTTACCATCCAGTTGAGCCATTTGATTAGCATGTCTACACCTTACCTGCTACCTCCTAAAAAAGGCCATCCCCAAAATTTTCACCAAAAATCTTCAAGTTCTAGATAAATTGCAAGTATCTAGGGTCAACTATCTCTAAAAGATCACTCTAAGCCATCGAATTTTCCTAAATCATGTGTGTAACACGTAACCAAACTTGCTCCACCAACACCCTATTGCCTTGAAAAACCCTTTGATTTCTCTCAAGACATAATTGCCAAATAATAAAAGAGGGACCAATATCCCATGCCACCTTAAGGAAGGATGTCTTAGCAGGGGGTCTACCCAAACTATTCTAGAAATCAACCAAAGAGTTGGCATGAACATAAGCATGCTTCCAAACTCCCCGCCACCAATGCCATATTTCCCCTAGTGAAAGAACACTAGAAAAAAAGATGTGGACTAGTCTCCTCACCTTTTCTACACAAAACACAAATAGAAGGCCCATTAAACCCTCTCTTCTTAAGATTATCCCAAGTGAGACATGTTCTGAACAACTAACCACAAGAAAAAATTACACTTAAGTCAAGTCATCTTGTTCCAAACCTTCTTCCCCCAAGACACGTTTTCCATACCAATCCAACTTGTCAAGTTCCTGATACCCCAAAGCCACAAAAAATGTGCCAAAAATTTACCCTTCAGATTAGGGCCCCAAACAAGAATATATGCTCCATTGATTGAGTTATAAATCCTATCAGCCAATATTGTAGCAAATTCCTTCCTATCCTCTATAGAACCTCCATGAGGCCACTCATGTTGTTCTTTCCATCTAGCCACTTGTCCTTGCCCCAAGCTTATGGAAACTTTAAAAATCCTCAACTCTACTCCATCCAACCTCAAGACAAGTATTGCAAAGAGACTATGAATGATGAAAATAGGAAAGAATTGGGGGGAATCCATCCCAAGAGTCCTTCCAGAGCATAGCTTTAGCACCCTTATTACAGATCCAAAATAGACCTTTCTTTACTAGCAACACTCCTCTTTTGAGAGTATGTCAGATCATGGATCCACTTCCTTGAAGATCATACTTGGGAACTTCCTTTCCTTCCACTCCCCCCAAATATTTTATATTGACAATTTTAGCCCATCTTTGATCTTGGATGATGCACCATCTCCAAAAGATATTAGTAGCCAAAGCATGACCATTCATTCTTGCATGTCGTAAACTAAATCCATTGTCCTGCTTTGACCTACACATAGAATCTCATTAAACTAAACTCCACTTTGAGGAAAATAAGTTACCTGTCTGTAAGAACTGCCTAGAAAGGGCATCAAATTACTTAATAAAGCTTGCAGAAGTTGATTACACAAAACACCTATAAACAGGGAGATCCTACACCATTGACTTCAAGAAAAACACTCTACCAATAGATGAGATCTATCTATTAGTCCAATGATTAAGCTTACGCTGAAACTTATCCAAAATCTCTTGCTAGAGCCCCCCATGTAGGTGACATTTGTTGAAAGAGGAACCCCAAGATAGACAAAAGGAAGTGTACCAATTTGAAACCTCAATATTCTAGAAATCCTGACTTGAATATGAACATGGGTACGAAAAAATAAAATAGAATATTTTCCTACATCATTTTTTTTCTAGAGGCTTTCAAATAAATATCTAGAGCTTTTGTGAAATTGACGGCCTCATTGATTCTGGAAACACCCATTAGAGCATTATCATCCACAAATTGCAAGTGAGTAGAAGAAGAAATACCATGATCCCAATTCCAACCTTAGATCAAGTCGTGTCTAACCTGAGATGTTATAAATCTTCCCAATCCTTCAGCCATTAAAATAAAAAGGAATGAGGAGAGAGGATAACCTTGCCAAAGACCACTTGAAGCACCAAATAACACAGTGGGCTCACTATTAATGAGAACATCAAAAGAAGGGGAAGTAATGCAACTCATCACCTAATTGATCCATTCAATTCTAAAACCAAATGCAATTAGCACTTTATGCAAAAAGTTCCATTTGACTTTGTTTATGTTTTCTAGCTTCTGTGGGATAAATCCTACGAGACTATATATATATATATATATA
>MU226923.1:1267439-1285371 GCA_018584345.1 Thuja plicata | reverse complement strand
TGTATACCTGTTATTCTTCTCCAATGGTTTGACAAGCTGTGTGGGTGCATCATAGTCAGGAAAGTTAAGCCACAGGCCATGTGAAATGGCAGTGGGCACGCCTTTCCTCAGGCTGAAGGGATACCCACAAACAAAATCATTGCCTTCACGGTATGGATCATAAAGGGTATTGAAGAAATATGGTGTAGAAGGCGTAGTCAGATTTTGTAAGTGTTGTTCCACTACATTTATGTCTTTTCCTGTATTGTCCTTGGCCACCTACAACGACAAATACAATCTGATGCAGTTTAGTTAATTGGATTCTAATTCTGATGCATTAACACAGAAAAAATGGGTATAATATCTTATAGTCTGTACTACACACCAAACAAATCACAGTTTATTGCCAGATAAGATCCTCTTGATAAGCTCTCAAAGCCTACAAATTCAAACATACAGATAGGAAAATATTATATAATGAACAGATAAGAATATCTGATTACTTTGAAGTTGGGAGAAATTGAGAATCAGAGGCATGTGCACTGAACTGCCTATGAATGAGGTCCATACAGGGGACTACAGCCCATATTCATCTTTTGAAGCTGACCCCATGGAAAGTCCAGATATGAAGCAGGATTAAATCTAAAAAAAAATTCTGTGAAATAATAAGCGATTAGGGTTTCATTTTTTTTTTCTCTTAGTTCTTTTTTGTCCTGATGATAAATTACAGAATATGGTTAAAACGTTGATACATAACAATTCTCATATAATCTAATCTAGAAAAAATAGCATTAATTCTGAACTATAAATCCTTTAGAAAAAGATACCAAAAAAGTTAAAACAAAACCAAAATAAACATGTTTTTAACAGCCCACAAAAATTTGTCACCAAAAACCACTGAAAAATTAACTATTTCTTAAATAACTTTAAAAATTAAGGCAGTACCAATCAAACAGATGAGGGGTTTGCATTTAAAATGTTCTTAGAATACAAAACATCAAGTTGACATGATGAGCAGACTGGCAAAATCTGGTTTAGTCTCTTCCCTGGTATGAAATCTATTTGCCCTTGTTACGCAATCCAAACTAAGCAGTAGAAAATTTAAACAACATTTAATATAAATCTAAAAAATGGTTTTAATAAGGATGTTTTAAATATCAATCTATACTGAATTATATATCATCTAGATGTAATGAGTGTCATTTCTTCTATTCATTTTAATGAGAGATAGGTAATTGTTAACTACTATTCATGAAACACAGATCAATGAATTTGACTCTTACATAGTTAAATTTTGATAACAATATCTTAATCTGACATGATGTGGATAATATCTCCTACTCATCAAATGATGACCTAAAAGTGCTCTATAATGAATGGTGCATAAAGCCCAAGGTTTTCCAAATTGGGTAGTAAGTTAAGTGGGCTTAACCATGAGAAAAACTCTACGATTAAGCTTGTTGAGTTGGAGTAGTACTAAGATGACTGATTTCCTCGGAAAATCCAATACTTCATTCCTCTGATATAATAAGTGCCACGTGTTCTATTTATTGTTATGAAGACTAGATCCATAAATTTGATTCTAAAACTACACAGTTCAATACTCATAACCATAGTTCAAAAAATCGGCAATTTATCGCCAAGGGCAAAAAAAAAAATCCTGAAAATATCAGAAATAAATCAGCAAGTTATCAGCAAAAATATCAGGAACTTAAATTTAATATCACTAATATTTTGGTGATAAGTTCATGATTTTTCAATGATAACTATGCTCATAACCATATCATAAAATTGAACTACTTTTAAACTACTTAATTCAATGCTCAAAAATAAATTTTAAAGATAAATTTCAAATTGCAATTTCGTACTTACAAAGCAATCATCAACAATGGTGTAGATGTACTTCTTCTTGGAGAGAAGGTAACCAAAGCAGCGACAGGCAGTATCCTTAAAGGTAATACAAGAAGCCTTGGAGCCCAATAATCCAGTCATGTCAGAGCGGTTGTAGAGTTCATAATCAAAGCCATTGGGCACCTTCACAGTCTTGTGTGGGTCACCATCCTGAATTATGATAAGATGGTATGGTTGAAAAAATGGCCTCCATTTTTCCAGAAAGTCCAGATTTCTGGTGGTAGGTATAACAATATCCACCTCCCCTGCGAAAGCCATTGTAATGGCAATATTACTTTTTTATTGTGCTACGCACAAATGTAGGCAAATTTATAAATGTATTGGAAGTTGGAACAATTTAACTACATTGTTTTGCTTAAGTTTTCAAGACACAGAGACTCAATCTATGTTTACTCTCGAATATATCGATCTGTTTGAAACCTCGTTCTTCATAAAGAATGACAGATAAGGTTCAATTCATTGATAAAACCAATGTCAATTGAATTAATTTACAGAAATGCTCTGATTTGGGTTAGAATTGAATTTATAGGACTTCTATCGACATGTAATCAAGTGTGTGAGACTGGGGAGATAACGTCAAATAAGAGCTGGCCTGCTCTTATTTTGTATCGTGGGTTTTTCACTTGACAATTCAGTTGTAGTTTGTTTCAATGTGTTGCATTTGTCTGTACCTACGAACACCATTCTAAAATGAATAGACACATTGATTACTAAAATGAAGAGACAAACAGAAAAATTACAGACCAACTCTTATACTTTTGGGTAGTATTATGAAAAGTTCTTATTGTTTTCTTATTTTAGCTATTGTTTTGAAAATATTTTTATTCAGATTTAATAGTAATAATTTATTTCATTTTTTCTTAATTAATTTATGTTGTGTGTTTAATATTAATTGTTCATTGGGTTTGCCTCTTAGTGTGTTGGTTAAGTAGTGGTGGTGGTGTTGTGCCTACCAAGATTCAAATTGCCATTATGATCATACGTGTGTTGTGCCCACACATGTATGTATATATATATATATATACATATATATTCACCTAATGCATCTGAGGGATACCTCTGATGCAACCAAATACACACACACACACACACAAGTAAATTTCTACCTTGAGGTCTGGCATGTCTAATTATTGTGATATTCTAAGCGTGAAATCACAATAGTGTGTCCCACTTTTCGGGACGAAGGATTTCAAACTTCCAATTTTTATTTTTATTTTTGATGGCTTCATGCGAAGTACCCTCTTCGCGCGAAGTGGTTAATAGGTTTCCCACGAAGTACCCTACATGGGGTCTTCGCGCGAAGTACCCCACGTAGGGTACTTCGCGCGAAGACCCCCTTCGCGTGAAGCCATTATTCACCGGATTTTTTTTATAAATTTCTGACTACCCATTTCATTTTCACCATTCACTATTTGAGATTTTGTGACCCGGGGCTTAGAGCGAACCAGTGACGTCCAGTACGACATCAACACCTCCCGAGCTTCTTCGACCTCTTCTGATTGTTAGTAGTATCAGATGCACGCATTTTTCTCATTTTTTATTGTAAATTATATGTTTTATATTTATTTTAGTTAATTATTTGTTTTAAATAATATTTAGTTTGTAGAAATGCTAGAAAATGATAGTTAAATTTTAGAATATGTTAGAAAATTATAGTAGTATGTTAGAAAATCATAGTAGAATGTTAGAAAACATTAAAAAATCGTAGTATAAATGTTAGAAAATGTTAGAAAACATTAAAAAACCGTAGTATACATGTTAGAATATGTTAGCAAATGTTAGAAAATTGTAACTTAGTATACATTAGAAAATATTAGAAAATTGTAACTTAGTATACATTAGAAAATATTCGAAAATTGTAACTTAGTCGACATTAGATAATATTAGAAATCGTAATTAGAATGTTAGCAAATGTTATAAAATTGTAACTTAGTATGTTAGAAAATGATAGAAAACCATAGTAGAATGCTAGCACATGTTAGAAAATATTTACAAAACATTAGAAATCATAGTAAAATGTTAGAAAACATTAAAAGATCTTATAAAATTTATTAAAAATATTTGTTTTTAAATTGCTTTTAAAGTTAGTAAATTTATTAGGAATCTCTCTCTCTCTCTCTCTCTCTCTCTCTCTCTCTCTCTCTCTCTAAGTTATGTACATATATGTTTTAGAGTTACACAAGTATATATGTTATTCATGTAGAGTTAGATGTTAAAATATTATCCTAAGAGGACCAAGCCTTAGTACATGTCCTAGTACACTTTAAGACACTTAGAGGACCCAAGTAGTACACCTTAGGACCCTTTATGACCCTTTATGACCCCTATTGTGACATAAAAATCTTTAAGAACCCAAGTAGGACCCTTTAAAACACCTAGGATGACCTATTAGAACTCTCTAATCTATACCTAGGACCCTTAAGACCTAATAGGACCTATTAATTTACCAATTAGTACATCCAAGGACCCTTTAGGACTATTAGTACACCCTAGGTTCCTTTAGGACCCCTATTGTGACATAAAACTCTTTAAGAACCCTTAGGATCCTTAAGACCTAGAATAAGACCACTTAAGACCTAATAGGACTAATCTGAGCTATTAAAATTGATTAGTACATCCTAGGACCCTTAAGAACTAATAAGGCCACTTACTTGACCTAATAGGACCTATTAATACCAATTAGTACATCCAAGGACCCTTTAGACCTAATAGGACCCCTTAAGACCTAATAGGACCCCTTAAGAGATAAAACTCTTTAAGAACCCTTATGACCCTTAAGACCTAGAATAGGACCACTTAAGACTTAATAAGATTGGACTTAAGACCTAATAGGACTAATATGACATATTAAAATTGATTAGTACATCATAGGACCCTTAAGACCTAATAAGACCACTTACTTGACCTAATAGGACCTATTAATACCAATTAGTACATCCAAGGACCCTTTAAGACCTAATAGGACCCCTTAAGACATAAAACTCTTTAAGAACCCTTAAGACCTAGAATAGGACCACTTAAGACTTAATAAGACTGGACTTAAGACCTAATAGGACTAATATGAGCTATTAAAATTGATTAGTACATCCTAGGACCCTTAAGACCTAATAAGACAACTTACTTGACCTAATAGGACCTATTAATACCAATTAGTATATCCAAGGACCCTTTAGACCCAATAGGACCCATTAATACCTAATAGGACCCCTTAAGACATAAAACTCTTTAAGAACCCTTAGGACCCTTAAGACCTAGAATAGGACCACTTAAGACTTAATAAGACTGGACTTAAGACCTAATAGGACTAATATGACCTATTAAAATTTATTAGTATATCGTAGGACCCTTAAGACCTAATAAGACCACTTACTTGACCTAATAGGACCTATTAATACCAATTAGTACATCCAAGGACCCTTTAGACCTAATAGAACCCCTTAAGACATAAAACTCTTAAAGAACCCTTAGGACACTTAAGACCTAGAATAGGACCACTTAAGACTTAATAAGACTAGACTCAAGACGTAATAAGACTAATGTGAGCTATTAAAATTGATTAGTACATCCTAGGACCCTTAAGACCTAATAAGACCACTTATTTTACCTAATAGGACCTATTAATACCAATTAGTACATCCAAGGACCCCTTAAGACATAAAACTCTTTAAGAACCCTTAGGACCCTTAAGACCAGGAATAGGACCACTTAAGACTTAATAAGACTGGACTTAAGACCTAATAGGACTAATAGGACCTATTAATACCCCTTAGTACATCCAAGGACCCTTAAGACCTAATAGGACCCCTTAAGACCTTTAATAGGACCCCTTAATACATAATTAGAGTATTAGGACCTATTAATACCAATTACCCGACCTAGTATTGTAAATTTAACTATAATTTTATATATTCAGATATTTGTTTCCATTTTACATGCAATTATAACATGTAATCAAGTGATTAATTGTTAACACTTATTTTTCATGTATGTTACATCTAGATGGCCACTCAGGATGTACTAGCCCATGATGTACCAACTCAGGATGCACCTCACACTCCTGATCTGGCAACTATTTTTCAGACAGCTCAGGTAGAGATGGATCGACTTAGATAGTCCATCCATACATTTGAGCCAAGTGGCATATACAGAGATATTTGTATCACTGCATTGAGGATTTTGGAGGATATGAATGCTAGATTGAGATCCCACTCTTCCTTCACAACATAGGTTGTTGATACTATTTTTTGAGAGTTGAGAGTTGAGAGTTGAGAGTTGAGAGTTGAGAGCTGAGAGCTGAGAGCTGAGGTATCAAGTGATGTTTCCTTGGGGACGGTCCAAAAATGTGTCCCCAAGGAAATCATCAAACAAGACATTTTCCCATTTTATGAGGGGAAGCCCAAGGTGAGGGCATATCAGGTTACACGGTGTGGGATTCCTTATATCACATGCATGATATACCCTCATTTTCTTGTAGCACATGGTCGTTATCCTAATAACGACCAGATTACATTATATTTTGCACAGTTGTTGTACACTGAGTTCCGTTTGGGACTCAAGGACAACTATTTAGATCTTCTCAGATATTACGATTAGGGGCGTGGTAGAGTTGTCGACCATGATCAGTATCATAGGGTTGATCAAGTTGTATGTACTCATAGAGAGCTAGTTGGGCAGAGGACTCTAGAAGTGGCACCGGCGATGGCTGCTACTGCAGATAGAGTGGTCATTGCTTCCCAGAGGAAGTAGTGGACATGATAAGGGAGATTGCTTTTGCAGCCACCTCCATCAGTTCAGATACAGTGGGCAGATATATTTTGACTAGACCAAGTTGAGCCAGATCGTCTTCTAAGGCTTCATCTAGTACTGTTGTAGGGGTCAATGATGAGGCATACAAAGTTGCAGGTCTTTGTCAACCTGGAGAGATACACATGCTTTCTAGACATCATAGTCATTTGGATGTGGCGCTTTACTTTTTGGAGGATCTCTTGCAGCCATATTCTTATATTGAAAACATGCAGGGGATCCCAGTACACTCAGTCAAAGATGTCATCAAACTTGCATGGGTTCATGTAGTTCCACCAACATAGGACACACTAGCTAGTCATGCACAACATAGTTCAAAGCACTCTGCAAAGTGCTCTGCACCCACAGATCAGTCTATAGCTACAGAGCCAGGGGTACGGGTTGGAGATGTACGCATCACAGCTGAGGGCCTAGACACATTTGATGAGAATTTGCATGGGTTGAGTCAGGTGGACACTGGCACTGATGTTGGATCATTTATGGATTTTTTATTGCATCCTGGTGGTTTAGGCTCTACAACACTCCCCTCCCAGCTACACACACCCCTACAGTCTTCATTATAGGACTGGAGGTGGTGTGGGTGATGTCGTTTCTGTTGATGATATGATGGTGCAGTGCGCTGATGATCCACTTGGTCTTGAGACCCAAGTATATAAAGTTATATTTTCTCCTTTCTAGGAGTTTTAGTGAATAATTAATTGTAGATGTGTGTATTGATGTTTGTTCAATGTATAGTATTTTGCAGGCATAGTTAGTAGAGCACATTACCTCTAGTGTGGGCTCAGAGCATCTTCATATGAGAGATTCAGTAGATGTGACACCTACTAGTGGTCAGGTAAGTTTTAAATATATGTAGGTTTAAGCATGCATGTGTACACTTGTAACATGTACTTAAATATATTTAAAGTACTTTACATAATATATACTATGCACATGTATATAACTAGATGTTGTACTAAATTTGCAGGGGTCAGTTGCTGCTTCACAGCCAGAGAATGCTCGTGACACTCGGGCAGAGCACATTACCTCTAGTGTGGGCTCGAAGCATCTTCATAGGAGAGATTCAGAAAATGTGACACCTACTAGTGGTCAGGTAAGTTTTAAATATATGTAAGTTTAAACATGCATTTATAATGTTTCAATTATTTACATTATTAAATATACATGCATTTATATTTGCAGGGATCAGTTGTTGCTTCACAGCCAGAGGATGCTCTTGGCAGTCGGACAGAGGGTCGCTCTGTTCGTATGCGCCTAGATGAATCCCTAGTTTAGGACATGTTGTGCACACATCTTTGATTTGAGATTCATTATATATGTCATTATTATATGTTTGATATTTTCACTTTATGATTCAAGAAATATATTTCCGATTATGCTATCCAGACCTCTAGACATAGATGATTTATGATTTGACATTATATAGATTTATAGATCTGGTTTCATTTGATTAGCTGATTTGATTAGATGGTTTCATTTGAGTAGATGATATGATTTGATTAGATGGTTTCATTTGATTAGATGATATGATTTGATTAGATGATGTGATTAGATGGTTTTATTTGATTAGATGGTTTCATTTGATTAGATGATATGATTTGATTATATGGTTTGATTAGATGATTTGATTCGATGATTTGATATGCATATATATAAAAGCATACATAAGTAATCTAACTAATGTCATAAGTAATCTAAAAAATGTCTTAAGAGGAGGTTTTAAGGGGATCTAATTAATATCATAAAAAATAACAAGTTAATATGTAACTAATGGAATATAAGTTAATCAACTAATGTATTTCAAACTTACATAAATCATTGAACAATCAAAGCATACATATAAAACCATACATGTATACAAGAATGTATATAAAAGCATACATAAGTAATCTAACTAATGTCATTAGTAATCTAACAAATGTCTTAAGGGGAGGTCTTAAGGGGATGTCTTAAGGGGATCTAATTAATATCATAAAAAATAACAAGTTAATATGTAACTAATGGAATATAAGTTAATCAACTAATATATTTCAAACTTACATAAAAATATACATATAAATATATTAAAATCATTAGCAATAACTATTCTAACTCATTCTAGAACTAACATGTCATAAGTAATCTAACTAATTTCATCATATTTTAGTGTTCAAACTAATGTCTTAAGGGATCTTTAACTAATATGCAATCTATAAAAACCATATGTATACAAGCATATATATAAAAAAAACATACATGTAAAATTCTATATATTAAAACCATTGAACCATCAAATAGGTCCATCATATATCAACAAATTATAGTCCATCATATGTTTAAATATATCAACAAAGTATAGTCCATTTAATCCAGAGATATCAAGCAGGTCCTAACACATGAAATAGGTATACATATTATACTTTCTAGACCAACTCAAGTGGTTCAGACCTTTCATGGAGAACTTGTAATATTCTCTCATGATCCTCACTACCTAGTCTCCACTTACGACGTCCACGTTGAGATTTAACTGTATGGAGACAAATGGAGGTGGCAACTACTAGGTGACTATATTGAAACACCTTATTGTCTGGTTGGTAATCGACAAAGTGAATACCATGTTGAATTACTTTGATATTCTTGAAATATGTTCCCTCTAAAACAACTGAACCTACAAGTCACAAATTTTAACAATATAAATTTTAAAAAACTAAATTTACAAATTGAGTTCAATATATTGATGTAAAACATATACAAACCTATGGGGAACAACATTCCATCACTTTCTTTAGGTTCAAGTAACTTCATCCTCTCTGCAGTACAATGCAATAAATAATAACCAACTCCTACATTTCCACGCTCACCAATCACTGCAAAGACATCTCCTGCACTACACACACACACACACACACACACACACACACACACACACACACACACACACATGTGAGATCTTAAAATTTAATTAGTTCAATCTAGAGATCTATCTATCTATTTATACATGCAGCTGAATGGACCACATAATGTGAAATATATACTTATCAATTTTGACCAATCCTGAGATATGATTGTAATCAGTAGAAATCAAAGGAACATCATCAAAGTTTTCATCTTCAACTCTATCAAATGTATCAATAACAACTAGTGGCACTAGATTCCATGCACCTACATATCCACAGTCTTGATTGATGCATTCCTCATAATTGTCAGCAATGCAGTGACAACAAAAGCATGAGTATTCCCTAGTGTTCAATGTCCAATTGCGGTAATTCGTACTCATGACTGAATGCAAAGATCGCATCTTTTATATCCTCTTGCAACCATGCATAATTTTTCTATCCACATCTGACCAAATGCATATATAATACATTCTATAAATATAATTTGAATTTAAAGAATACATTAAAAATTTAAACACTTGAATAAATATATATATTGTGCACATGTATGAATAATTTAAAAATGTGTGCATACCTTTTATCTCCCAAAATTTTCTATGTGGTACCGCTTGAGTCATTCTTGATGATGTGTAATTCTCATTTGGTGTGAAATGCATCTTGCACCATTCAACAACATCATGTGCATTTTTATATGAACTCCCTTATAATTCTTTTGATACTTTCGTAGAGCATGTTTGATGCAAGCTCCAGCACCATCATGTTCTCCTTTTCCATGTCCACTCTCAAAGAAACTCCAGACATGTGGTATGTTTTCATTATGATGATATCTACATAGTGCATAAAATGGTGTGGATGATTTAAATTGTGCAGCACATCCATCTGACCAAACATAATGTTTATCAATTTGTATACCTCTTTCTTTCAAATTTGGGAAAAACATCTTGAAGTGGTGTTCTACATAATGAATGTCATGCTCTCTATCATCACTTATATAAAAATGATATTCTTTCTTGATGACTCATGTTTCAAATGTGCTTTGAATACCATCCAAATCTAATTGTGTGTGTCGATAACACACATGTACCATAATATTAATTTGCTCTGAAAAATAGTATTCCAATTGAATTGTCTTTTGATGAATAAAGGAATAGTTTTCTGCAAAATCAAGAATTGATACAATAGTTCCAAGTGGGAAATTGTCTCTCAATGTTTGGAATTGTTGTGCTTTCCACTTTGCAAAAAAAAACATCATGAATGTAGGGTTGAATCAATTTTTAAAATTTGTCCGTAAATACTCCAACATTTATATCCTTTTAA
This sequence comes from Thuja plicata, assembly GCA_018584345.1. Classification (NCBI taxonomy): domain Eukaryota; kingdom Viridiplantae; phylum Streptophyta; class Pinopsida; order Cupressales; family Cupressaceae; genus Thuja; species Thuja plicata. The sequence continues at coordinate 1,274,485 of MU226923.1, read as the reverse complement.
ACATATTCTAACCTTTTGGATTCTTCCCCGAATTTTGTTTCATTCTTTACATATTTGTAACTCTTGCAATTTACCATCTTTGTTACATCAATATTTTCATTTTTCAAAGGAAAAAGAGTCAAATCAGCACATGTTTGACATATTCCTTTTATGCAATTTATTTGTCCAGATGCATCATCTCTTTTGTCACATAAAATGGATGAGATGAACTCACTTCGTCTACAAGGAGGAGCATTTTCAAAACCATAATTTTCTTCTACAAACTTTCAATATGATTACGACAACAAGTTTCAAACACTTGGTTTGTCTTGATATAATATGGCTTCAATCTTTCAAACAATGTTTTCTCAATCTTTATATTAGGATTTGAACTACAAAATGACACATACATTTCATGTTGTGTTGTGTCCAACCAATGTTTCGTATGATATTCATATTGATTAGCTAAAATTCTATGTCTAATAACATCTCTATTGTTTGATGAAGGATGTGTATTATCATTCTAAAATAATGTGACCAAATTCTTGATTCCTCCATCAATCCTATCAGAACGAGGAGCTCTACACATGATACCCAATTGCCTTCCAAGGTGCTGTTATCCAAAAGCATTCTCCTATTAACATATTGTGATATTTTTTTCCTAGTAAAACCAATCCGAGATGAAACTGAACATATTTGTCTTTTTCAGAGCACAGTGTTACCTACAATGGATGTCAACATAAATTTTCTTGTAATGGTCTTATCTTTAGTTCGATATTGCTTCCCTACCAGGTTCAAACCTTTCCTAAGATTTTCAATCATATCAGTTTGCATGTCAACAACTTTTCTCTTCTTTGATATTGTGTCTATACCCAATAATTTTAATGCCCCTTCCAAATTTTTGTTTATAAGTACAAGTGAAAGCAATTGAGCTTGTTCAAGTGTTTCAAAATTATCAAATTTAGCCAATATTTCTCTTTCTCTCCTATTCATTGACCTCTTCTTAGGAATACTTAAGGGTTGAACATTAGCAAGTGATCTCAAATTCTCCACATCCATTGTAATTAAATGATCTAAGTTTATATAATTAATATTTCTCTTTATAGTTTGAGCTAAATTTATAAGTTCTTCCATACCAGTAGGAGCACATGATCCTGACCCTTCTCCAACATCAATTGCTTGAGCTTCCGTAGGGAGTGATCCTGACCCTTCTTCAATGTGTAATTCTTGAACTTGACTTGACCCTGCTACTTCAGCTTGTCCTTCACCTTCTTTAGTTTTATGATAATATGTCAATGTAGCTTCATGATTTCTTTGTTCGGTACTAGATGACCTTTTTCTATAATATTTACTTTGTCTTCCCTTCTTGTTCCCCATTTCTTCTCTCCAAAAAATGTCTTCCAAAAGATCGACAATAAAAATTCTCTTCTTCAAAACAATACTTTGATATAATATTTCTCGTCTCCAAAATTATGCCTTTGAAAAAATAAAAATTGCAATCCTTCTCCAAAAAATGCCTTTGTAAAAATTGGTTAACAATAGAAAAAGTGAATTAACTTATTGCAATTTGGTAAAAAATAGAAAGAAAAAAATTTACATTTATACCATTCTATATTTAAAAAAAATAAAATTCACAATGAGCCGACCTACTCCGCGCGAAGTAGGTTGGGTAAAATTTTGGTGGTGTGTTTCTCGCCGGACTATTCACATAAGGGTCTTTGCTCAAAGAACTTTCGCACAAAGCCCCTCAGGTGGCTTCGCGCGAAGACCCCTAAATTGAAATTTTGCCCTCAGAAAAAAGAAAACTCCAAAAAACTAGCCTTTCAAGGCCTGGGACAAGGACCAAACAAGATGCTTTTCTAAAACACATGATGTCAAATGATGCTATTTGGAACAAGATTTCTAATGAATATAATTTTAATACATATTGATTTCATTTTCACTTTCAAATATTACTTTAACTAAACATAGGTTGTTTGGTCATTCAACAACTTGTCTCTTCAAGGCTTCGGAAAAAATAGTAAATTATGAAAAATATTTAGGAAAAGAGTATGTGTTTCACCTTTCTATACAAAAATAAAAAAATGAATTTCGATATATACAGATCAAGTTAGAGAGATCCAAGTGACCTTATGTCTAAATTACAGTTACTGTCACTTTAGAACTTAATAAACTATGAAATATTGACCCAAAATGAATGAAACCAATTGCATCCTTTAGTTATTGAAGTTATAAATATAATCTCAAAAGAATTAAATCGTTATCATATTTAAAAAAAAAAAATTTGAAGTGACAGTCACTTCTTAAAAAGATAGTTTTTTCACAAAAACCACTTTTCGAAGGAGAAGGAAAAATGAATTTTTTTTTTTTTTAAATATATATATTTAGAAACTAGAAATAAAATTATAAAAGACTCTAGTTTACATCATCTTCAAATTCCTAATAGTTTTGCATTAACAAGTGTTCAAAAGTGAATTTTTTTTCTCAGAATGTATATCTTTGTGTCAAAGGTGGCCAAAACGTGGGACACACTATTGTGGGACCACCCCTAAGCATTACACTTCTTAAATGTCAGATAATGTAGTTTTCATGGTAACTCAAGTGGTACCCTCGAGGCTCTTTTTTTTCCATGTCATTAGCCAACACAATGTACACCTACAAACCACACTATGTAATTGTTAGAGGTGATGATTCACACATGTAAATGGTTTAAATTTTAGAACAACTCTTAGTCTCCACAACATGTAATCCATGAATGCATATCTCTAGCATTAGATTAGTAAAGAGATAGGTAGATACCAATTAGATTAGAATATAATAAGCATACATCTTTCTCAAGAGTATTTCATGTAAATGACAAATAGATAAATAAATAACAAGTTCACAATTTTAGTTCTGTATCTTTCTATTTGCACCACTATGTCTCACAAAGCTTTCACACATGCATATAATTTCACCTAGATCCTTACATTTAGAGTTATCTAATAGGTTCCTCTTAGGCCTTGCATCAACATGTGATGGATGTTGTTTATCATGCTCATACCAAAACTTATTTTGTTTTTAATACTAAATCTTTTTTCCATTTCAATGTTCTTAGCAAAAAACAGAAGCAAAAAAGAAAGAAAAATAAAACAGATTACATACTAAAAGCTACATCCCTATTGCCACCACCAATGTTCAAGTACATCTTGCCATTAATATGGGGTTCTCTTTCTCTAGTACAATTTATACTATATATTGATAAATTTAACTACCTATTTGACATATTGTACTACTAATTACCATAAAGAAATTGATCCTTGTGATGAGAGTTAAATTTATTCCCACATTATTGTTCATTGCATTATAGGTGAGATGTGTATACATATATCTCAAGGTTACAATATATCAAGGTTATCTCTTATATACCAGTATTGTTTTGGTGTGTGTGTGTGTGTGTGTGTTTGCATGCGCGCGCACGCACATGTGTGCACACACGTGTGTGTAAAATGTGTACACACACACACACATATATACCTATATTTATGTATGTACACACAAATATGTGTGTGTGTGTGTGTGTGTGTGTGTGTGTGTGTGTGTGTATATATATACATATATGTATAGATATGTGTGTGTGTGTGTTTACACATTTACACACACACACGCACACATGCATGCATGTGCACACACACACACACACATTCACTACAAAAAATTACCTGGTATTCAAGATCAAATGAATCTCTTATGGTTGTTTTCCTCATCAATTGTATTCTTCTTTGAAGGACTTTAATTATAATGGATTTGGTGTTAATATTTTTAGCACTGATTGATTGCATAAGACAAAATCAAGTACTTCCTTGAATCCTTAATCAAACTTGATTCTATTCCTATCTGTGGCTTTGTCAATGTCGCTAAAAAACCTTGGGTATTATTACTTTACCTATTAAGGTAGGTCTTGTCATGCTTACAACCCTTAATCATAATCTCCTCTTGATTAGACCATGGCTACATGTCATGCATGTTGTTCCTTCAACACTTCATTGTAGGTGAAGCTCATTTATAAAAATACTATGTATACCCTTGTTGTTGATAATAAGTTTCAAAATTTCTTACATACTAAATCTGATTCTCAACCTACTCTGATTCAACAAGAGGCATATATTCCTTCTCAATAAATTTCTTCTCCTAATAGTGTCCTTTTGGATGATGATTGGGGATCCTTAGATTTTAGGGGAGTATAAAGTTTCTTCAATGGACTATAAATAAAGTGAACCTATTTCTAAATGTAAGAAGACTTCATCTCTTCCTGACCAACTTAGTAATAACTTTGTTGCTGCTTCAAATTCTAACGAGTCTTTGGAGACTTTCAAAACCCAATTGTTATGACATAGTGACCTATGAGGCCCATTTATCCTTTTTTGATATGGTCTCTTGTTATGGTCCTAGTTATCATCTTCTAGCTAAACATGGTTTTAGTGGTAATGGATGTGGTGTGAATGAACAAGGAATTCAAGTGCCTTTAGGAAACGATTGTAACAAACATTTTTTAGGCCTTGGATACAATCCTTTCAAATCTTTTAAGAAACCTTGAAAACCTTCCCTCAATGTGAATGTTATATTTTCTTCTAAACATCTTTCTCTTGTTAATACTCATCTCATAGATGATGGTTCCACATCCACAATACCTCCCCTTGAGAATTTTAGTATAGATGAATCCCTACCTGAGTTCTTAGGAGCTTATGGCAATCTTGCTCGTTATCACCATGATCTCAGTTTTCCTTACTGTTTAAATTTGGAAGCTTACTATGAGGAAGATGTTAATGTCAGAAAAATGCATGAGTTTCCTATGGATGTCCTTGTTAGTTCCTTTGCTTGTTGATCTTGGTATACCTATAGCTTAGGTATGTTCCTCTATAAACCCATGCACTAATTCAACAAGAAGAAGAAGTAACGTTCAACAAGGTCCTAAAAACTTCTACACTTTGAGCTCCACAAACTCAAGTGGTTATTACCCATCTTTTGCCTTTCAAACTATAATAGCTTTATAAGCAGATAGGAATGGTGGATGTAGTATAAAAATAGTAAATTGTAACAATTTTTATAAAATTGGATGAGAAGCATAAATCTAACATATCATACTAGTGCCCTATCTAGTGGGTATGGAGTCACTTTAAATGCAAAGACTCTTAAGCGAAAACATTCATCAAATATAAATCTTGAAAATGATCACTGAACTTGACTATTCCTTACATAATCAATTCACACTTCCTAGAAATAGATATAATCATCCAATTCACCTCAATCCTTTACTCACTGAAATTGTATAAGGTTTTTTAATTCTCTTTCAAAGAAACCCTAAAGCAATTAGACCATCTACCTTACAGAGTGATGGATTGAAAGTCCTCAACAATCAACCCAAATGAGTACAAGAGATCAAACTAAAGACATTACAATTCAATAAGAATTCACAAAATGTAAGGAGATACAGATAAATCTTATTGATAAAATATCTAAACATGAAAAATCAGAGCCAAAAGACCAATGATAGTCTTAATTTAACATGCAGATCTTACAAGCCTTGTTGTGGCATAAAATTCCATCCCTTTCTAAATGGTCTTGAATATTATTTTATAGGAACAAGAATGCTACAAGCTTCGGACCATTTAGGGTTAGGGTTTATAACCAATCATGTCAAGCATTTAATTTTGATTGTCAAGTTGAAACCCTATCTCTCTTCATTCTGTGCAATTTTGATCCGATCTAGAAATTAGCCGCCATAGTCCATGGATGTGAGCGCAGTACCCTAAGGTCGAAGAATTTCCAAGCATGAATCTAAAAGTAGCTCACATAAATGCAGAAATGACCAGGCGCCGCTAAATGCATTTATTCTCTGATATAAAACCCTTTTCTATTAAGTCTGGACATAAATACATCTAGGCATATGAGATTTCTATTCCTCTAGTCTTCAACAGTTGTTCAAAATTTATCAATAAGATTAGATCGAAACATTTATAGCTCTGAGATCAAAATATCAGTCGACCACCATGAAACCCTCTGAGTCAAAGATTTAAATATTTGAATTTTAGTTACAACAACTACAAGTGGTGTGGCCAAAAATTGGACAGTCAAGATTGAACCTTCATTAAACTTTAAAACATGGCCGCTGATCTTCTTTAGGCTACGCGGGCTCAGAATCATATTTCTCCAGGTGTCGCTCAATCACTCACTCGAGACCCATCAACAAATATCCTCTTATGCCTCACGAGTGAGCGAGAGCCATCAATCTCCTTCTCTACTTCATATTCACTATTTCCTCTTTGCCCAGGTTGGACACGTGGTGCTTCCTTGTTTACCCATGATATCCTTTACTAGTTGCTCTTAACTGACGCGAGTATGCGAAACTGACCACTAGCCTCCAGTTGCACACTCACGACCGTTTCACGTTAACCTGGTAAACCGTTGTGACCCTGCAACTGTAACCACTTGAATTTGGTTTGTTCCAACTGTGGACCCTATTTTGCCTAAGTGTGATCATACCCTCGATTATGTCCAAACGACCCTGTTACTGCTTGGCATAATTCTTCAAATCAATTTAATGTCCTAGGTGATTTTTATCACTAATTTATATTAACTATTATAGCCATATGATTCAAATTAATTCAAATCATTTAAATCAAACCAAATTCAAACGTGGCTATAGTATTTAATTATAAAGGAATTAAATAAATTCCTAAATCAATTACCCACTTGCAAAGTAACCCATTCCCCTAGCCTATTTAATTTAATTAAAATGTCTATAGTCCCCTAATTATTAAAAAGCAATTAAATTGTTTAAATAATTAATTCCTATATTTTTGAATAAATTAAATAAATTTAATTCATTTAATTAATATTCCCTCAAACCCCAACCTAACCTATCTCAACCACTTCTACCCTGGGTTCTAACCCTTCTCAACCATTCACCCTTGCTAATCTAATCCTAATCCTAATTCTAGCCCTAACCCACCTCCTAATGTTGTCACATTCCATTAAGGAATGCTTAGCAACTCAACCCACTTGAGAAAGTCCACTTTCTCAAGCTT
>MU226923.1:1254792-1267344 GCA_018584345.1 Thuja plicata | reverse complement strand
ATTAATGCCTTGGGCATTAATGGTTCTTACACCTCCATTAATGAGTCCCTTAACTCATTAATTCACCTTGTCCCCCCTCTCTCTCTCTCTCATTCTTCTATAAATAGAAGCCATTTTTTAGAGCAAATAAGCCTTCATCCTATACTGTAAATGCACTGTTATGCTGTTAGATTAAGCTTAGACTCATATTTCATTTCATAGTTCATGCTTTTTGCATTGTTGTTATCTCCATTCTTAGAGCTAGAATGCATGTTTTCTCATCATTTAGCTTGTTTTAAACTAAAATCCTTCATGCTAAGTCGTATATGTCACTGATAGTAGCATAATCTGAGGGCTATTATGTTACTAATCACACTCTTCTTAGTTAGAAGGAAATAGGTCGATATTAGTGGGTTTTATATGTTTATCTAACCTTTTTACACTAATGCAATGACTTATTGATGTGTTGTGTCTCTCTTATCAGGTACCCAAATGCACACACACATTTTTGGTGCCCACCGTGGGGATCAATTTTCAACTTGGCCTCATTTTCTAACACTTTTTTGCCAATTTGCATGCTCAAGATTTGGTCACAGGATCATTTTTAGTCATATAGGATCGCATCCTGGATACGCCATCATACCACAGAAAAATAGGCTCGCATCTGGGGTTTCTCAGGTCATTTTCAGTTCAGGATCGTATCTGGTAAGCATGGAATCATATTTGGTAAATAAGCTCACATCCAGTATGTTGTATTGCATTCAGTAAAGTTTTAGGCTTGCATCTGGTTAGAAAGCTTGTGCATCTCGTTTACCTAATCCTAACATTTTCAACAAGTTGTGTTTTTGGTGTTTTGCAGCTTAACAAGTGTTTGCAAGTCATTTTTGGAGGTTTTTTGTGGAAGTTGAACTAAACAAATACTAACTCGGTTTTACAGGTTGCCAAACCCCCATCTTGACTTCTATTTACTTGCTTTCCAAACTTAAGACCATTTCTCCACTTGCTAAAACAACCAGATAATATGCTCTTTTCCTCTTGAGAAAAATCAGAAAGTCAGACGTTGTCTTATCATTTGTGATGAAATTGGGGGTAAATGAACAAACAAACTCATCATCTAAATTTGGAAACAGTAAATGAACAACACAAAGCACTAAATATTGCGGTTCAAAGAACAAGTTCAATCGTATAATTTTCTTTTGGAATCAAAAATTGAACAAAACAAATCATTAAATATTGTGGTTAATTGAACAAGGCAAACTTTCCCTTTCAAGCATCTTGTTTTCTTTAAAATAGGAACAACTAAATCGAGCTCAACATAGCTTGAAGGAATGAACTTTGCTTTGAGTGTTTTGGGAGAAAATGGCTTAGATTAGGAGAGTATGCTCTTCTTCTTTGGAAGAATCAGAAATCCAGACATCCAAAGCTCGCCAATCCTAGTTACTTATACTTAAACAGTAGAGGGCCTGCCGGTTGAGAAAAAATCTCCCGGGAATGACCCAAGTGAGGACAGGTTTTATGCCGACCCTTCCAACTCACTATAAATAGTTGCTTCCTCGTAGGCTAAAACCTCGTAAGACAGAACTGGTTTTGTTCTTGGAATTACAACATCATTCCTTGAACATATCGGGGTATATGTAAAGCAGAGCCACTTGAATCTTGCTTGCAAGACTACATATATTCAGGTACTCATAGCGCTATACACATGAATTTTTCCTTGTACAATTCTAGGGGGGACAGTTTTGAACGGATTGCCCAATAATCTACAACTTCAACTGAAAGAATTTTTTATTCATCCCTGAAAGAGTGATAATCTTTGTGCAAGGCAAAAAGTAATTGCCCCAAGACACTCGTCATATTGTGCCCTCACTTGCATTTGGAGTCGGCAAATACAGCATCATGACTAGAGCCATTGCGTGCTTGGTGATGGCTATATTCTGATTAGCATTTGAGTGTGTACCTAAGTCAACGAGCAAAGATTTTCATCCTCCACCTAGAGAATAGGAAAAGATGAGTGTTTGTTTCACCCTCTTAACAATGCAAAATTGTTTGACGTGTTCAAAAGATCATTAAAAAGATAAGCTCCTCAACACAATCAACAAATTTCAAACCCTGGAGTACAAGTGTTTTTCACACCTTACGACACCTCTTGACGCAATCTGGAAACAAGCAACTTCACTTTGAAAATGAATTTTTCAAACTGACCCAAACTGACAAAAACATCATAAGATCGCATCCTATATTTCCCGAGTCGCATTCAGTGTTTAGGATCGCATTTGGTATTTAGGATCGCATTTGGTCAGCAAGAAGTCACATCCAGATTCTAGGACCGCATCTGGTACCATCAAAGGCTCGCATCTAGGAGCTCGCATTCAGGACAGTGGGTACTTGTAGAATTTTTTCTTAGGAAGTCTCAGTTGATTAGGATACCCTTTTTACTCTTTAGCTGGTTCCTGTTGTCTCTTCTGGTCTCCCTGTTGTAATTTCAAAACACTTTCGAAACGTCCACCTTGCATGCTTAGTCAGACTTTCACGATCAGTTCAATACGTGTGGTCTACCCACTTTCTATCAACAACTTGGTTCCCAGTTCACTATCAGGGCATTCTAACCCTCTGACGCTGGAATCATTTACATCCACCAACAAAAAATAGTTACTTTTACCTAGACACGCCCACTTGAACGATCTAAAATCCTTACTTGCACTATTGGGAAACATTAACAAAGTTGAGAAACACACTTCATGGTTAACACAAGAAGCAACCAGTACACAACTAAAGGATGGAAAGTGCCTCCTAAAACACCACACTTTCAAGGAGAAACATCTCGCAGTTCCCTTCTCGATCTAGATTCCCCTCAAATGGATAGCAACACTAACGAATGGAGTAAGGCTTTTGAGGGTTATAATGATGGCAAACATGAAAAATCCGAAGGCATGGAAGACGAAGAAAGACCCAAGTTTGAACATAATCTGTTTGGATCAGATAGTGAAGAGGAGATCCCTGAAGATGAATACGAAAAACTCAAACAAAGTAAACGGATCCACAAGCTATTGGAACGGATAATTGGTGATGATAAAGAAAAATACTTCTTCCATTTAGCATCCTTAGGTGTCAAGTTACCCAAGGATTATAATGTAGAAAATCTCAAAGAAAAGGAGGTAACAAACCCAATATCTATTCTCACCAAACAACTCAATCTAATGCAAACAAAGCTCACGAACCTCAAACAAGAGAAGGAGAAACCTAAAACAAAATACTCTTTGGATGTCATTTGTCCATTTCCTTTTGACAAGAGTATCACTATGGTCCCATTTCCTCCCAATGTGGCAAGGCCAAAGTATGACAAGTACATGGGAGAAACTGATCCACACGACCATGTAAGGGAATTGTGTGCTCTAAGCATTGAGTACATGCATGAACCCACATACCTCATGCGACTATTTTCAGGAAGTCTAGGAGGTAATGCCATGGAATGGTTCTCAAAACTAAACCCTAAGGTCAAGACATTCGAGGAGTTAATCCAAAGGTTCATTCAACATTACTCCTACAACATCCAACATGATGTAACTATTATGGACCTATGTAATACCAAACAACGAACTGGAGAATCATTCACACACTTCCTCCAAAGATGGAGGAAGATCTTTGCATGACATTCAAGGGTCATTCCCGAAATGGAGAAGATGGAAATCTTCATTAATAATCTAGTGCCTAAATTGAGCTATTCTCTACAAATTCAAGACTCTCCTAGCTTCGATAGAATGATTGAGAATGCCCTCCGTATTGAGGAAGTCATGGTCAAAAGGGGAGAGATCACCCTTCAAAATGAAAACAAAAGCAACAACTCCAACTCCAAGCCTAAATGGTGGAAACAAAACAAGAATGTTGTTAATGACGGAGTGGTTGACACCTCTAACATTAATCCTAAACCTGAGGCATTCAATCTAACCAATGGCATGCAAGCAAGCAAAGATGCTAAGGCAACACCTCCCATTCCCAAAGCGAACAATGATAACAACAAGGAATGAACATGGACTTCAAAACCCCAAAGAACATTCACTCCTTTGGGGGAGACACTTGAGACCATTTTGAAAACATTCGTGGATAACAAAGTTCTTACAATTCTTGATTCTAAACCATGGGAACCAATGGTCAAACACAGGTGGTGGGATGATAACTCTTGTTGTGTCTTCCACAAAAACAAGGGACACAAGACTAATAATTTTCTCAAACTTAAACATGTCATCCAAGACCTCATCGAAGGAGGTAAGATCAAAGTAGACGGACATACTACCAATGAGGATCATACAACATTCAACAAACCCTTTCCTAATTACAATCAAGGGGAGACATCTAAAGGAAAGAATAATGAGGTAAACTACACCTATTCTAAAAATGACAATGTGATTAATATGCTCAATATTAAAACTGAATCCATCAATGTGATCACAATTAAAGGTGCCTCATCTCACTCAAATGTTGTAACACGGAGCCAAGCACAGGTTACAATCAAAGGACCTCTAAAACTGACATCAACATCAACATCCAAGGTTCCTATTATCACTATTCCTAAACCAGCAGCAAGACACATGGTCACTATCCTCGGAGCAAAATATGACTTGGTAGACCAATTGCAATGAACCTCTACCAAAATTTCCATCTTCAAGTTGCTCAAAATATCTACGGTGCATAGGGAAATCCTAGAGCAAGCTTTACATGTTGTTAATGTTCCAAAAGATATTGACATAGACAAGTTCCAAGCGATGGTCAATCACATCTCAGCACCACACTACCTCTCCTTTTTTGAAGAGGATGACAAGTCATTGACCCATCCACACAATCAACCCCTACATATCGAAGTCCTTATTCATAAATCCCATGTTAGATGCGTGTTGATAGATGGAGGCGCAGGATTGAATATTTGTACACTGGATCTCGTCAGGAGACTAGGTCTCTCAGAACAAACAATTGACACTAGAAATAAGATAACCATCAAAGCTTATGATGAGGAAGAAAGATCCTCCAGAGGTCTTATTGCTTTACCTATCAGAGTCGAACCAATTGAGAGGAACGTCATATTTCAAGTTCTGGACTTACCATTGGCCTACAATATTCTACTAGGCAGACCATGGATTCACGAAATGCAAGCTGTACCATCCACTTATCACCAATGCATAAAATTCCCACATAATGGGGTAGAAGTGACAATTCCTGCAGATGCTAACTACACTTGCAACAATATCAAAGCAGGTAGCATGATCCCACACAACAAATAAGCTATGGATATAGTTGCTCCTGAAACTACCAAGGACATGGTTATGAAGAGTTTTAGCAAAACCTTGAAACTTGAAGAAACAAGTATGGGAGAGTACAAGCTAGACCTGACTCCCTCACTAACACACCTTCCGGTATCACCAAGATCCTATGGAAAACCTTCATCAACATTCACACCTCTAGCATTCAAAGAGCTAGAAGTACACAAAGCAACTGGCATGGTAAAGGCATCCACATCTTCTTCAGATAACACAGAAGAACAAACAATCTTAGACTGGCTTTACAAAGGTGAACCGGTGGAATTTGAGGTCAAACATGTAAAGATATCCCCAGAACAGTATGGAAAGGGATATGATTTCCTCACACAAATGGGTTACAAAGGAAAAGGACCTCTAGATGACACAGGACAAGGGATCATTGAACCTATTCCCTTGGGCTTCTGCAACACCAGAGATAAAATAGGACTTGGTTTTAAAACTAAAACTAATAAACCTGCTCTAATAGAGAGTCCACACTCAGATAAAGGGAGTGACGAAATAGCTGAACTAGAGCAATGGTCCTATGAAAGATTGTTACATGTTGGCACACAAGACCCCAACTATTAATGAGAATGCTACGTACCTAGCTTTGAGGTACCACAGGATCTTCACACTCCATTGCTAGCACAACCTCCCATTCAAGAGGTAGGAGACACCATAGCAACAATCACTCAAGAAGTACCCCGGCCACAGAATTTACATCCTAACTAGGGGAAATTGGTCACAATTTCACATGTCCTCAATCTACCCCACTTTGACCTACAGGAAGCTAACCGAGTACATTAGATAAACATCGCTGAATACTTAAATAGATCTGATGATGATGTCACGGACTCTCATGACTATGAGTGGGATTGACTCTCTATTGCCTCTAAAGATATTGGAATAGATACAATTCACATGTTTGGAATAGATACAATTCAAATGATCTAACACTCCTCTCAATGATACTGATCCTCCTGAAGCAGAAGAAGAGTTCATTCCCCCGATCATTGGTGGAAACACTAGTGAATACATAAGTCTAGAAGATTTTCATAGGCTACAAGCAAGAAGCCTCCTTTTATAGAGAGATGATGATGAGACTTCTACTGACGAGTCATTAGAGTTTGGTCCACATATGACTAACAACAACCCTTTTTACAATGATCTCACTCTTATTGATCTAAATATCAAAGATATTAACTTAACAGATCATGTCATGTCGGTTAATGGTTTTGATGCTAACACAATGTTTTCCTTCTCAGAATCTGACTCCCTAACATTGGTACTTCTAGACCTAATTGATTGGACTGAAATATATCCTAGTCCTATCCTCGACTTTCCTAATGACCACTCCCTAGCTTGTTATCTCAATACTTGTGAACCCTACCCTTCTTCCACCAATGCGAGGAGCGAGAACATGTCACAGGAGGATATCAAGTTTCTTAGTCACAAACTGAAAAATAAAAACAAAAAGCGGACTGATGGTGAAAACCACTCTGTGGAAATATCAGATCCCAAAATAGTAAAGAAAAAAGACGTATCCAATGGTGAAAACCTCTTTGAGGTGCTAAAGGATGAGACTCTTGATATCCTCCCTGAACACTTTCAAGAAAGATCGTCAGTATTGATTGAACCAACACAGCCAGTAAACTTGGGCACCATTGAAAATCCTCAAATAGTTCATTTGACACAATCCTTATCAGAAGAAGAGAAGGTATAGTTCACAGAGTTCCTAAAGGAGAAGAAGATCAAATTTTGATGGTCTTACACTAATATGTCAGGGCTAGATCCTAATCTCATCATGCACCACTTATCTATAGCTCCTGGGATCAAGCCCGTGAAACAAAAACTTAGAAAAATGCATCCTCATGTTGCATTATTGGTAAAAGCAGAACTAGAAAAGTTGTTGAAAGCTGGATTTATTCGAGTCATTACCTATGTAGCGTGGATCTCTAATGTGGTCCCCATTTCTAAATCTGATAAATCTATCAGGATCTGTACAGACTTTAGGGACCTAAACAAAGCATGTTCAAAGGATGACTTCCCTCTACCAAACATTGACATGATCATAGACCTTACAGCTGGCTTTCAAATGTATTCATTAATGGATGGATTCTCAGGCTATAATCAAATCAAGATCGCCCCTGAGGATCAAGAGAAAACCGCATTCACATGTGCATGGGAGACCTTTTGCTGGAATGTCATGCCTTTTGGGTTAAAGAATGCTGGTGCAACATATCAAAGAGCCATGACGACAATATTCCATGACATGATGCACAAGAACATGGAGGACTATGTCGATGACACATTGGCTAAATCTAAGGAGAGAGGTACTCACATTGCTAACCTAAGAAAGATATTGGATCGAATGGAACAGTTCCAACTCAGGCTCAACCCAAAGAAATGTGCCTTTGGGGTCCAATCAGGGAAGCTCCTAGGATTCATAGTATCCGCGAAGGGAATCGAGGTAGATCTTTCCAAAGTAAAGGTTATTCTAGAGATGACTCCTCCATGTAACATCAGTCAAATGAGGACGCTACAAGGGAGACTTCAGTCTATCAGGAGATTCATGTCCCAACTTGCAGATAGGGCACAACCCTTTACTAAGCTACTACATAAAGGGGTTACCTTCAAATGTGATGAACATTGTGAAGCAAACTTTAGAGAATTAAAAGGGTATCTGGCTGCTCCACCTATTCTTATGGTGCCTATTCATGGAAAACCCTTACTCCTATACATTTCAGCTATGACTACATCCATAGGAGTATTACTGGCTCAAGAAGATGAAACAAAGAAAGAACGAGCTATCTACTACATTAGTAGAACACTAGTCACTTATGAGCTCAATTATAGCATTATTGAAAAAGCATGCTTAGCAGTCGTCTTCGCATCACAAAAATTGAGACACTACATGCTCTCTCATATAGTGAAGCTCATTGCTAAGATCGATCCTCTAAAGTATCTTTTGAGTAGAACAACATTAAAAGGATGTTTGGCAAAATGGGTCCTAATTCTTAGTGAGTTTGACATTGAATATGTAGAATGGAGAGCTATCAAAGGATAGGTACTTGCAGATCAATTGGTTGATTCACCACTCCAGGATGATGAACCTCTACTAATTGAATTCCCTGATGAAACAATCATGCATCTCACTGAACATCCTTGGAAAATGTACTTCGATGGTTCATTCACTCAACAAGGATCTGGAGTAGGGGTCCTCTTCATAAATCCACAAGGATACAAGATTCCCAAATCTTACAAATTGATGTTCCCATGCACCAACAATATCTCAGAATGTGAAGCATTGGTCAACGGCCTCAAGCTAGCTATGGAATGGAAGACCATTGAGTTACACGTGTATGGTGACTCCCAACTAATTATCAATCAAGTCAATGGGGAGTATCAAACAAAAGATGAAAATTTGATGCCCTACAAGCAACTAGTTAATGATCTGAAGAAATACTTTATCTTCGTCACCTTCCAACAGATACCAAGATCAGAAAACAAAGTTGCGGATGCTATGGCTACCTTGGCATCCATGTTACAACTGGAGGAGCATCAATTCCTCTATGACTTCTTGGTGGAAGAAATATCCTATCATGCCTTTGCTAACCCTGAATACCAGGCAATATGTAGCTTGAATACCCCAGATCAATCTTGGTATGCCACTATCATTGCTTACCTTTCTGACCAAACCATTCCCGCCAATCTATCCAGAAATGAGAAAAGATCCCTGATTAGGATAACATCACGTTACATCCTCATAACTAACAACCTATATTGATGCGGTCTCGACAGTACACTTCTTCAGTGTTTAGAACTCGAAGAGTCTGATCTAGCATTAAAAGATGTCCACGAAGGTGTATGTGGATCACACTCGAACAAATTTTCATTAGCTAAAAAATTGCTCAAAGTAGGCTATTATTGGCCTACCATGGAGAGAGATGCTATTCAATTTTCAAAAGCATGTCTTAAATGCCAGACACATGGAAACCTTATCCATGCTCCTGCTAGAGAACTTATACCTTTCATAACACATTGGCCATTTTAGCAATGGGCCTTTGACTTGGTTGGACAAATATATCCTAACTCTTCAAATGGACACAAGTTTATCATTACGGCCACTGAGTATTTCTGACAAAGTGGGTCGAAGCCGTGCCACTAATCAAAGACACTTGCAAACAGGTGGCTATGTTCATTCTGAACTACATTATTTGTAGATATGGGATACCCTCTGCAATTGTAACAGACAATGGGGGCCAATTTAGAAATCAAGACATTGATGACCTCTGTGAACAGTTCCATATCACTCAACATTGCTCCTCAATCTATTACCCTCAATTTAACGGATAGGCTGAGGCATCAAACAAAAATATTCTCAAGATTCTACACAGAACTGTAAGCAAGTCTGGCAGAGACTGCATCTACAACTGAATCCGGCACTATGGGCCTACAGAACAACATCTGAACACCTACTGGAGCCACACCATTTTCTCTAGTCTATGGCACTGAAGCAGTACTACCTATTGAGGTTGAAATCCCATCTTTGCAGATTTCTTTACAAGGACTGGTTACTGATGAGTAGTACCGCATAGATAGGGTGAATTCTCTGGACTTGCTAGATGAGCGCAGGCAACAAGTGTTCGATCACCTCAAGGTATATCAAGCACGTATGTCCAAAGGTTACAACAAAAGGGTCAAACCACGCAAATTTGAAGTAGGAGATCTCGTCCTCAAGGAGAATCCCAAGAACCAGCCTAATAGGGAGCAGAAAGGAAAGTTTGAACCTAACTGGCTAGGACCTTATGTTATCATTGCTACCTTTGGGACTGGAGCTTATCAGTTAGCTACACCTGAAGGAGACGTTCTTCTAGATCCTATCAACACTCTACATTTGAAGTGGTTCTATGCTTAATGTTTGGCTAGCAAAGCCTATACAGCAAAAAGTTCTTGCAAAATAAAAAAAACATTCAGAAAATTGATCCTGAAGAAATCCAAAAATAGTGGAAAAGGTCCTTCAAAAAAAGGTATCCGTGGTGAAAACCTGGTAAACAGGTGCCTTGATACTACAAAAATATTCAAAAAAGCAAAAATAGCAAAGAAATTGAAAAAGAGAAAAGTGCCTTGATGAGCACCTGGTAAAACAGGCATCTTGGTAGCAAAAAGAAAGAAAAAGATCTTGCCAAGTGATGAAAACCTAGCAATCAAGTGTCACTTGTGTTTTACGCTCCATCTAACAATGCACTACTGACACAACGCCTTCATAATTTTGCCTGTGCTCATACGCTGACTTCATCTTCCTACGTGACTACCTTATCCTCACTTGGGATTTGTCTATCTTTACGTCCTAGGAATAAGTCATTCTACACTGGGGGCATCTTTGCTGGCATAGTCAGTTGCGGTTTCTAGGTTGCTCTAGGATGGTTTGCCTCACGGACACAATGTTTCTTGGTACATGCCAAACAATGTCACTTTTCAAAATAAGGGTGTCTTTTCACAACATGGGACATGACATTTACAGTCACAGCATTCCTACAAGGCTATACTGGATCGCAAACAGGAACGCATTATCCTATCAATACACAGACATGAAACACCATATTGCTTGATTTTCTGATTGATGAATCTTTACTATGTTTGACATATGAATGAACAAGTACTACTTAAAACACACAGTTTTCTATTGGTTTGATTATGATTCTTTTATGTCCTGATGATGTTTTCAACTAGGGGCATCTAAGTAATTATGAATTTTATTTGATTGATTCACAATTCATAATTTATTATACCTTCTTAGTTGCTCAATGACATCTGCGCAAAGACAAAGAGTCACAAGGATAGGGGGCATAATTTTTTCTTGGTTTTCTGCATATGGAGATTATTCCAACATATCCTATAAATTTCACCTAACTTGGATGTTTATGGTAAGAGCTGCCACTATGGATGGATAGCCACATATATCTCGATCTTTATTATGTGTAAACTATGGCGAGTTTGAAACAAATTCCTTGTTTGTTTTCTGATCCAGATTCTCACTAAGGTATACAAATCATAATGTACCCAAGGATATGAATTTTCAAGGTCATTGCGGGTCCAATATCTTGCCTTAATCATAATCTGGTATATTAAAAGGAAGGTGACTATTTTGTTATCCTGGCTCCTATGCCTTGATGCCTAAGTCTATTTCTGACATTTCAAATAAAACATAGTATTCATATTATCATAATATCAGTGGGTATTAGTGATGATTATACTATCAGTTGGTATCTGTTCCGACAAAGCGCCCAATGATGATAAAAATGTTGTAATATTTGCTAATCAGTGACAAGTCCCAAGAGTCTACATATAGCTGCATTTAGAGATTGCATGATGCATTTATAACAGGAATAACAACATAAGGAATTTTTGTGCTCAAAAATGATTTCTATCTTCTTCTAAATCCAATTTAATTACATAATCAATGATTCTCAAAATCTCTGATCTATCGAGAACAAAATTGAACTCACATTTTCACGTAATAAACTTGGTACTCGTGTGTTTATTTTTAAAACACACCTTCTTTTCTACTTCTTCTACTCCATTCTTTCTTGCCCTAACCACTTTCTGCAAGTGTTACATTCTTTCAAACTAAGGGATTTTATTCTTTTCCTTCGATTTCATTCCCGAGGGGCCATAATCACACTATCATCAATCAAATTTTTTCTCGAAACAACATTAAAAATGACTTCGTTATCAAACTAGGGGCATAACAGTTTCCTTTACTAAGTCAGAACTGTTGGATAAAAATCTTTGGTTCTCATGAGCTGGATATCTTATGTTTCCTCATTTTAGAAGATTTTTATTAAAAGCTCCTGGCAGCTTCATACTGACTTTTTGGACGACAACCAAGTTTAGAATCAGTATTATCAATTTTTGGACAACAACCAAGTTCAGAATTGATATCTTTAAAATCTTTTATTGATCTTTGGACGACAACGAAGTTCAAAATCAATTTTATCAGTTTGGTTCGATCAAGTGCGAGACTGATCTCATCAACATTTCGTTCAACAACCAAGAACGGGATTCTCAATCTTTCTGAAGTCAAAATCGAAAACTTTCTTTGAATCAATGTGCTGCTCGCACATCAATTCAAAGAGGGGCAAATGTAACCACCTTAATTTGGTCTATTCCAACTATGGACCCTATTTTCCCTAAGTGTGATCATACCCTCGATTATGTCCAAACGACCCTGTTACTGCTTGGCATAATTCTTCAAATCAATTTAATGTCCTAGGTGATTTTT
>MU226923.1:1242157-1254370 GCA_018584345.1 Thuja plicata | reverse complement strand
CCACTTGAGAAAGTCCACTTTCTCAAGCTTGACTTCCTTAAGGTCCACCTTCTCAAGCCATCCTCTTACACCCTTCCCTTGCCTCTTTAAGGCTTTCATTAATGCCTTATTAATGAAGATGCCTTAATCCTATGTCTCCTCCATGCCTTATTAATGCCTTGGGCATTAATGGTTCTTACACCTCCATTAATGAGTCCCTTAACTCATTAATTCACCTTGTCCCCCCTCCTTCTCTCTCATTCTTCTATAAATAGAAGCCATTTTTCAGAGCAAATGAGCATTCATACTATATTGTAAATGCACTGTTATGTTGTTAGATTAAGCTTAGACTCATATTTCATTTCATAGTTCATGCTTTTTGCATTGTCATTATCTCCATTCTTAGAGCTAGAATGCATGTTTTCTCATCATTTAGCTTGTTTTAAACTAAAATCCTTCATGCTAAGTCGTATATGTCACTGATAGTAGCACAATCTGAGGGCTATTATGTTACTAATCACACTCTTCTTAGTTAGAAGGCAATAGGTTGATATTAGTGGGTTTTGTATGTTTATCTAACCTTTTTACACTAATGCAATGACTTATTGATGTGTTGTGTCTCTCTTATCAGGTACCCAAATACACACACACACAATGACTTATTTATGTGTTGTGTCTCTCTTATCAGGTACCCAAATACACACACACAACAATAACTGCTTGTCTCATACTAGTCGGCATTTTATACTACATCCTCAGACCTTTGCGACTATGTGATTGGCTTAGACCTCCACGTGTCAGCTTGTCTTGCACTCGCAGTCCCTGGCTGAACATTTCATCTTCTTCTGCGAGTCCACGACCATACGCCACCTGGAAATCTCTATCATGTCCATCCTATCTTCCCAGCCATCCTAAACCTCCATGTGTCGTGCTAGCACAATTCCTTAATAGCTAAAAAATGATCACCTTTTCTTTGAGGCTTCACATTGTTCATCCGATCAAAATCCACTTGATCGGTCTTTACTTTACTTTCTGACCTCATCCTGGCCCACCATGGACACGCATTATTCAGGCTTAATGGATTGAAGGTTAGATCATGCGCATCTCATCACTAAGCCTTTAAGCAGACCGTTAGATCTTCTGTAACTTGCTTGCCTTTTAACTTTTCCCTTTTGACCTCAGCTGGACCCACTGGGACACGTGTTCTACAAGCTTAATGGCTTGATTGATAGATCTCTATCATCTCGGCTTTAAGTTATGAAGCTAACCGTCAGATCTTCTTAAACCTATTGTGTCTTTACTGCCTTTCTTTACCTAGGACCCATGCCGTCATCTAGAGGACAGATGTCACAATGGCTTGATGGCTTGATGACTAGATCGACTGCATCTTCGCTTAAAGTCATTAAGCCAACTGTTGGATCAAGATTGAGTTACACGACACATGATGAGGGTAAAGCATTTTTGGGGATGAAAACTTAGGAAATATTTAAAACCCTGCTAGGAAAATACTTTAGGGAATAACATGGCCCCTTCGATGAAAACTTAAAAGACATGACATAAGCATCTTAAGTTACATAAAAATTAACTTGATTTTATAACAACCCATGAGGGTTTAGGGTTTAGCAAGATTTTTTTACCAAGGATATAGGGTTTTCTACCAACGGCTAGGAAATTTGAAATTAGGGCTTGGAGACAGAGAAAATAAAAGAAGAGCTTTCATGACAGACAAATTTCTTGCAAGATTTTTACAGTGCTAACATAGGCTCAGAATGGGGAAGGTTGAACGCAAGATCAACACTAGAAACCAACACTCTGGGAAGAGAAGAGCAACTCAAAAAATGAAAAGCCACAATAGACAATCCTAAACAGGAGAAAAGAAAGTAGGAAAATATTTACAAATATATACAGCGGTGTGCATGACCAAAAACTAAGGAAAAGAATAGCTTTAAGAACTGCCCATGCACATGCAGATCCTATATCTCACCAGTAGGACTTTCCAGGAAGTAGAAATATTTTACATGTAACTCATGCACAACAAATGGTCCTAACCATAAGGACTTAAACTTTCCATGTTTCCCCTTATCCTCAATCCTTGCATTCCATTGGAGAACCATGTCATTCACCTGAAATTTTCTTTGTAATGCTCTCTTATCAAATAAATACTTAGACTGTTGTTGGATCTTCTAATTCTATAATCTTGCTTCATTTCTGATCTCATCTAGTTGTACCAACTGCAACATCTTGTTCTGCATTGGCCCACTTACTTTTATGTCCTGATCTTGGATGAATTTTTAGACTGGTAAAAAATTGTTTAATGGAAACCTAGCTCATGTTCCATAGACCAGTTCAAAAGGAGATATACGTATAGCTCTTTTCATTGTTACCCTATCAGCCCACAAATCCAACTTGAGATTTCAATTCCAAGCTTTCTTATTTTTTTCAAGTGTTCTTTTGATAATCTTCATTATGTTCTTATTTCTATATTCTACTTGCCCATTTGCATGTGGATGATATGGTGAAGAATAGGAGATCACAAAACTCTATGAATTCTTCATACCTAAAGCACATGGCATTATCCATTACTAGCTTGCTGGGTACACCAAACCTAGTCAAAATATTATCTATTATAAAATCAATGACCACCTTGTTGGTTTCCCTCTTGGTTGGTATAGCCTCAACCCACTTTTTAAAATAGTATGTGGCAACAAGGATCCAACTATGACCCCCACTAGACTTCTCTGAAAATTCACCAATAAAATAAATGCCCCATTGGGCAAAAGGGACTTCAACTGAAATTGGATTCAAAGGCAAATCCCCTGAATACACTAGCTTCTTTGAAAATATTTGACAAGCCTCACACCTCTGCACAAACTGATGAGTATCCTTGAACAAACAAGGCCAATAATAACCAGCTCTAAGTATCTTGTATGCAGTTGTCTTTGCTGAATAATGGCCTCCACAAAAACCACTATGTATCTTTGTTAATACCTTCTCACACTGAGTCTTATCAAGAAAAAATAAATAAATTCCATCTCTATTTTTCCAATATAAGTCTCCCTGTATTATTACATACTTCTAACTCTTAAGTCTGAGAGCCCTTCTTTGATTCTCTATCATATCCTCGGGACATATATTTTTCTTTAAAAACTAAAAAATATTAGTATACCATGGTTGCATCTCAATGCTAGTTGGCATTTCATTTGATTGCACATTTTTTACTTGGGTAAGCTCCATGTTTGAATTTGTCATGAGCTTTGCAAGTCCCAAGCCTCTAACTAATTTGGTAATATGGATCTCTAGATCAAATTCTTGTGTTCTATTTAGCCATCTACACCTCTTGCCTATGACTTCACTTTGAGAAAAAATATCTTTGACTGCAGCATGAGGCACATAGGAAACCACCTTAGCACATACTAGATAAGGCCTAAAAGCCTTGACTACCTTAACTAAGGCATAAGCTTTCTTATCCATAATTTCATAATTCAACTCAGTTGCCTGCAAGGATTTGCTGAAAAATGCAATTGGATGTTGAAATCCTTCCTTGTCCTTTTGTAACAACACTGCAAGAATGGTATGGAATGAAGCAAATGAAAAAATAGAAAAAGGAAAATCATAATTAGGAGATTTTAATACTGGTGCTTCCTGAATATCCAATTTAATTTTCTTAAAAGCTTGTTGAGCTTCTGGACTCCAAGCATATTTAACATCTTTCTTTAACAACTTGGCAATAGGTTTTATGATCTCAGCAAAATTAAGAATGAACCTTCTTACAAAATTTATTTTTCCCAAGAATTATTGGACACCTTTGATGTTCTTGGGAGGAGTCAACATATTAATAGTTTCAATCCTCTCTGGATCTCTTCTCACTCCTTCTTTGTACACTATATGCCCTAGTAACTTTCCCTTTGAAATAACAAAATGACACTTCTTTGGATTAAGAGAGACTCCGAACTCCAAAGCCTTACCAAATATCTTTTCAAGATGCCTGCAATGGTCCTCAACCCTTTTTGAATATGCAGTAAGAAAATCTTGATAGACAACCATAATTATATTTATGAATTCCTTGAAATAAACATCCATTGCTCTTTGAAAAGTGGCCCTTGCATTCATGAGACCAAACTACATTCTAAAATTAACATAAGTTCCCCAAGGGGTAGTAAAGGTTGTCTTGAATTTCTCTGACTCCTTGACTAAAACCTGAATGTAACCATAAAATCCATCCATCATAGATAGAAGGTCACACCCTGTAACTCTTTCTTGCATTGCCTGCATATTAGGCAAGGAATAATTATCTTTAAGTGATGCCACATTAAGGTTTCTGAAGTCAACACAAAGCCTTATATCTCCATTCTTTTTTCTTACAGGCACAAGATTTGACACCCATGATGAATGTTTGATTGGTTTTATTATATGGGCATCCCTGAGTTTCATCAATTCTTCCTACATCTTCGATGCTAGCAAAGGATTGATAGGTCTATGCTTTTGTCTAAAAGGTTTTACATCAAGCTTTAGAGGAATCTAATGTTGAAATAGATCCTCCATGTATGCCTTAAGATCTTCATAAGACCAAGCAAAAACATGCTTGTACTTTTTTAATAAGCTAATAAAATTTGCTCTGATGTGGGAGGCTAAATTATTCCTTATGTATAGAATTTTAGGGATAGTCTCTGACCCTAAATTCACTTCTTCAACACTATCCATTTTGACATCAGATCTCTCAAGAAAATGACCATCATTGTCACTGATAATACCTTCTAGTTGAACCAAACCCTTAGGTATAACATTTGTTGGAAACTGAACCACTTCAGTCCCAAAAATAGTTTTCTTGTTATCTATGGTTTCAACTAAAGCATTGCAATCAATTTTTTGACCTTCATAATCATCCAAGCATTGAATGAACCAGAGAATATCCTTGGCATCTTCAAAAACTTGCCAGATGTATACATTATCAGGAATTGCAGGCCTGATCTTGGTTTCAATAGTAGAGATCCCAACTAAAGTTATATCATTATTCTTTATGTCTATATTTGCTAAGAAATCAGCCATAATGTTCTTAGATCTCTATATCCATTCTATTTGGAAAGCATCAAAGAACTCAATCTTATCCCATACTGCATGTTTCTACAATTTCCATCTATCATTTTTAGCACCATATAGGGATCTAATTTGGGAAACAACTAATTCAGAGTCCCCAAATACTCTTAACAATTTTATGCCCTGCTTTATGGAAACCTCTAAGCCCAATAACAGTGCCTCATATTCTGCAGTATTATTTGTGCATTGAAAAGCTAAGAGGAATGAGTATTTAAATGTAGTACCTGATGGAGCTATAAAAACAATACCAGCTTGTGATCATTCCTTGGAGCATCTTCCATCAAAGTATATCTTCCATATCTCATTTGGGTGTGATTGTAACTCCTTCACAATTGGGTCCCGATTTTCAACTTTAGAGCCATCTTTCTCTATTATAAAACTTTCCATATCAACATCAACAAAACAATTGAGATCCTAAGGATTCCTCCTTTCAATTATCATTGGAGCTCTTGGTTCCCTATACAATTTAACATCACTCCCATTTATAGGGATAGTAGCACATGACAGGTCCAATTGCAAATGTCCTCCAATTGTTGTTGCCCATTGTCTAAACAGTAACATACCATAATGTGGTGGTGTATCAACCACAACCACATCCATTTTAAAATTAACCTCAGGAAAAACATCAATCTTCACTTCAATGCCCTTTAAGGTTCCCACCATAGGTACCTCCCAGTTTTCCATAGAAAAACATCTTCCAAAAGATGTGTCAACTTTTAAGCCCAATTCCTTCATAGCACGATATGACATCACATTTGCTGCTGCACCAGAATCTATCATACAATTTCTTATCAATTGGTCATTCACCAGAAATGTGACATAAAAAGGATCAACTTGAGATGGCTCCTGAGTAATAATTTTCCCTACATATATTTTAGGAGTCTCCTTCTCCCCATCAACTCCCTTTTTCTTGATAGTCTTTATGGTAGGAACACCATCATCGATTATATCTTTGAGCAAAGAGAATGTTGTCTCTCTATGCTCCTTGACCTTTAGCATCTCAAGTAAAGGTACATATACCTTATTTTGAGATAGAGTATGTTTCTTGTTAAAATTATAAAAACTCAAAATGTCTCCAATAGGAACCTTACCCCCGCTTTCTTTGGATTTCTCTATTCCTTGAACAACAATGGGAATATCCTGGATTTTCACCTGAATCTTATCCTTATTTTGGATTGGGGGTTCATTAGAAATTTCCTTTATAAACAATGAACCAGGCCTTCCCTGATCCTTATCCACTTTTCTATTTCTTAAATTATATGCACTCCTAGCTTGAGCAATTGCAGCAACAGTGAGAGATCTCACCTCTTCATCACTAGGTCTTCTTAATTGTGTATGTTCATCCTTTGAATTAGCAACATTTATGATATAATGCTCTCTACTCTATTCTTGAGGGTAGGTCATGAACATATTTAATTTATGTACCTCCTCCTCTTGATCACTCTGATCACCTTCATTCTCAGTAGACCCTACCAAATCTTAGGCAACTACACATTCAAGAGGAGAATGTGGCATATTGCAGGGAACACACCAAGAAATATTCTCTACATTATGTACATTATTTCTCTTAAATGGATCAGGAGTACCTTTATTACTTGGCCCCTCTAACATAGGTTTACCATCCTTCCAATTTGTTTTATAGGGCATATCCTGCAATCTGTAAGGCTTCTCAAACCTTTGATTTTGTTGTTCGTTACTCTGAAAGCCTCTCTCATTTTTATCCACCTTAATAGTCAGGTCCTTGATTGCAAAGACTAGTTTATCAACTTTACCATTTTTATTTTCTTCCTTGGGAAACCTACTAGATTGACCCTTAGATTCTTTCCATAACCTACCATCATCTCTTTTCCCAAGTTTACCTGATGTCCTTCTATTACTTTCAATGTTTACTGCCATCTTGAAAGCATCCCTTAGTGTACAAGGATTCTTATCCCTCACAAGATAGGAAATATTACTATCCAAGGAATTGCAATATGTGGTAAGACATACATTTTCATCTAACCTCAGCACTTGGAATGATTTATACATGGCCTTCTGGAATCTGCTATTGAATTCAAATACAATTTCATTTTGAAACTTCTTGATGTTATTGAATTCATTCAACATATAGCCAAAATTCATCTTATCACCATATTGTTCCTTGAAGCATTGTGTAAATTCATTCCATGAACCGATGCTCCCATTTGCAAGGCCACCGTACCAATCTCTGGCATCTTCAATTAAGGATTGCACAAATAATTTCATAACAATATCATCATGCTCAATTTCATAGTCATTCATCTTGTTAGAGAAAGCTTTTAGGTGCTCTTCACCAGTTATTACATTATTTCCACTAAATTTAGCGAGTTTATCCCTTATTCATTTTGGAATGACATTTGGCTGGCCTGGAATACCATCAAAATATAATTGTCTATATGTCTTAAAATGCATGGGTCTTCTCTGAAAACCAAGTCCCTAATTTTGGCCACTTGTACCAAGACCCTGGGCCTGATTTACAGTACCCTGAAGTGAACTAGATCCCATGGTATTAGTATTAGTATTTGTTGCTTGCACCTTAGGACCTAATCCACTACTACTCTGAGTATTAGTAGTAGTATTAACTACCTTTTGATTTGTAGTAGACTGAAGGAAACCAATTTTTTTCTTCATTTAGGCAGCAACAACATCTAATTCAGCCTTTTCCAACTGTTTGTCAATATCATCCTTTACATTTCTAGTTTTTTCTATCTCTATGTCCAGTAGAGACATACCCTGAGATACCTCTACTATAGATTTGGGCTCACTAATGTGTATACCATTGATGTGGACAGAAGTCTTGTTTCTGCTACAGAACCAGCTTGGCTCTGTTCTGAGATCTTTCTCCTAGATCTCTTCGGGTGTTCACAACCCTAAACTGAGGTAAGTCACTCTCAAATTTACCTCCTCTTCAAGACTCAGTCCCCATCGAAATGATTTTCATCTTCTTCTTGTTGAACCTACACAAATAGATTCATTCTACTCACTTATTCAATGTTTTCTGAACATTGCTTTCATTCTCTTCCCTAGCTAGACTATTACCAAGCTCGCCTAGGGTAAGATCTCCAGAATCTTTGTTGTTGCTTCTCCAACAAAAAATAAAAAGGAAATTGTGTACAAGGGCTCCTCTCGAGTTCCATTCCAACACATTATTCTCACCATGTTTTCAAGAATCTCGAGGGGCCATTACTGTTTACAACCCAGAACAGGTGAAGAACTGATAACTTGCAAAATAGAAAATAAAGTAACTAATCTACTTGCATGCAAAAGGAACCACAAAGAAACTTGATATCCACTAAATACACAACCTACAACTTCTCATTACTAGAAACAAAACAAAATAATACAATAATCTACAAATCTCTAACTATCCTATAGCTTCTCTTCTTCTTCAATCTCTACCATCTAGATCTCTAAAATGAAGGCTTGGGATGTTATTATCCTCTCATAGGAAACAACCCTAACAGTCCACTCATTCGCAAAAATATCTTCAGGAACTGTTACACTAACCATACTGTCCATAAAAGACAAGATCTGCTTTTCACAGGCCATTACGACTGAATATTGTCGAGCAACAATAAAGCAAACCAAGCTCTTGTGTTGGCTGAGCTACTAGGCACAAATGTAGGCTGAGCTGCTAGGAACAAATGTAGGCCGAGATGCTAGGCACAAATGTAGGCTGAGCTGCTAGGAACAAATCTAGGCCGAGATGCTAGGCACAAATGTAGGCTAAGCTGCTAGGCACAAATGTAGGCCGAGCTGCTAGGCACTAATGTAGGCCAAGCTGCTAGGCACAAATGTAGGTTGAGCTACTAGGCACAAATGTAGGCTGAGTTTCTAGGCACCAGTGTTGGCCGAGTGCCAGTGATACCAAGAAGCTTATCCAAGGTTCCTGATGCCTTGGTTGGATTTCCAGAGGCTTACCAACTACCTCACACACACACACAACTAAAGGAAACCAACTAAGCAACCTATCTAGAAATGGATTGACCTAGTCATATCCATCTTAGGGAAATTAAAAAAATGACCTTCTAAGGTCCACACACACTCTCCTAACTTGGCTAGAGTCAGTACATGCCAGAAATAAAGAGCTAGGGGTTTGAGTTAGGTGTGCTTCTGCACCATACTCCCCCAAACAAAAGAAAGGTTAATCCATCCTTGGATTGAACATGTTTGGATCAATGACCAACCTCTTGAACTCTATTTCTCTGATCCAAGTAGCATCAACATCCTCTTTTTCATGCCATTTGACAAGGTGCTCCATATAGTCTTTGTTCCTAGTCCTCTTGTAGACCCTTGAGTCTAGTATCTTTTCAGCTGTCATAGTTGGAGTAGGGGTTAATTTTAGATCTTTTACCTCTTATATTACCTCTTGAAGGTTCTGATCAACATCTTGAATTGGTCCTTTGTATGCTATCAAATCTGCAATGTTGAAAACCGATGACAACCCAATGTCTTCAGGAAGCTCCACCTTGTATACATTGCTTCCATACTTTGCAAGTATCTTACATGAACCTATCCTCTTCATCTGTAGCTTGTGAGGAACAACTTTTTGCAGCCTATGTTTGTTCAAGTGTACCATCACAAAGTCTCCAATCTGAAACTGAACCTCCCTCTTTGATACATCCACCTTTTGCTTTACCTTTTCAGCATTGTCAATCAAGTTCTTTCTCACACTTTCATGGACTTCCCTCATTGAATGAGAAAATTCCTTAGCATATCCACTACCATGCATTCATTCCTTCAATTCTCTAAGTTAAAAAATTCTTCTTGGGTGAAAGCCATAAACAATTTCAAAAGGACTCTTACCAGTCGATCTATTCACTGTATCATTATATGCATATTCATATTGTCCAATGAGTTGGTCCCATGCTTGACCATACTCCTTTGTGAGGCATCTTGGCAAGTTACCAAGAATTCTATTGACAACCTCTATTTGGCTATCTGTCTGTGGATGATAGGCAGATCCAAAAGACAAGTTAGTGCCCAACTTTTTCTATAAGGTCTTACAAAAATGACTCATGAATTTGGTGTCCCTATCTGAAACAATACTAAGTGGGAGTCCATGGATCCTCACCACTCCACTAAAAAATAATTGAGCAATGTTACAAGCATCATGAATATTCTTGCAAGGTATGAAATGAACCATCTTGCTAAATCTGTCCACAACATAAATATTGTCATACCCCTACCTTGTTCTTGGCAAACCAACTACAAAATCTATGCTTATGCATTCCCATGGTCTGGTTGGGATTGGAAGTGGCTGGTAAAGACCTGCATTGGAAGATGTGCCCTTTTCTTTTTGACACACTACACTACTCTCAACATACTGTCTAACATCTCTATTCATTCTAGGCCAAAAATAGAACCTAGTGACTAGCTCTTGAGTCTTACTGACTCCAAAATGACCACTAAGTGATCCATTATGTTTTTCTTCAATCAAATTTTCTCTCATAGACCCTTTAGGAACACAAAGCTGACCTCCTTTAAACAATAAATCATTCTGCAAAGTATATTCAGAAAACTCACCATGAAAGTTGTTTTTAAACTCTTTGCATACCTTGTAAATTTGGGCAAAATCTTCATCTTTAGCATATAGGTCTTTGAAGCTATCAATACCTATTCTTTGTAGCTGAACTTCTTGGAATGTGAGCAGCCTTCTGCTCAATGCATCAACAACCTTATTCTGTACTCCCTTTTTATGCTTGATATTGAAAGTGTAGGCTTGTAGGTAATCCACCCACTTCATGTGCTTGCTGCTAAGTTTGTCTTGAGAGTTAAGGAAGCTAAGAGCTTGGTTATCAGTATATACTATGAACTCTTTTGGGAGAAATTATTGCCTCCACTTGTTGAGTGCTTGGACTAGAGCATACGACTCTAAGTCATAATAAGAGTACTTCTTCTTTGCATCATTTAGCTTCTCACTATGGAAAGCTACTAGTCTTCCTTCTTGGCTTATGACAGCCCCAATGGCCACTTTACTTGCATCACATTCTATTGTAAATTTTTTATCAAAGCTTGGAAGAAATAGAGTAGGAAACTCTGCTATAATCTCCTTGAGTGTCTCAAACCCTTTGTCATCTTGTGGTGTCCATTGAAACTTTCTCTTCATCCCACTTTTAATGGTGTCTAACATAGGTGCAAAAATCCCTCTGAAATGTCTAATAAACTTTCTATAATACTGAGCTAAACCATGGAAACTTCTCACCTCAGTTTCAGCCTTGGGAGTAGGCCAACTTAGAATGGCATCCACCTTTTCTTGGTAAATTTTGAGGTTAATCTATGACAAAACAAAAGCGAGATATACAAGCTCCTGCTCCATGAAGTCACACTTCTTCAAACTGATCATTAGCTTTTCATCATGCAATTTCTTGAAAACAATTTTCAAATGCCTAATATGCTCCTCCTTAGTTCTGTTGAAAACTAAAATTTCATCTAGGTAGACAACAACAAACTTACCAATGCATTCTACCAATACCTCATTCATAAGCCTCATAAAAGTTGAGGGAGCATTAGACAAACCAAATGGCATTACAAGTCATTCATACAAACCTTCTGTAGTTTTTAAGGTTGTCTTCCACTCATCTCCTTCATTTATTTTGATTTGGTGGTAGCCGCTCTTAAGATCAATCTTGCTAAAGTACTTTGCCTCCCCTAAACAATCCATTAGGTCTTCAATTCTGGGTATTGGAAACCTATACCTAATGGTGATTCTATTTATGGCTCTAGAATCAGTACAAATTCTCCAAGCTCCTCCTTTCTTAGGTTCTAAAATAGTAGGGACTGCACATGGGCTTACGCTTTTTCTAATTAGGCCTTGGTCTAATAACTCTCTGATTTTCTTGGCTATCTCCTCATTTTGCTTAGGGGTCATCTTATAGGTGTGTGATGAAAAAGTGTCACACTTCTATGAATCATTCCATCCAAGGTTTCTCAAGAATGAGACCTCAAATATTGACTCATAACTCCCTAGTCATGGAGTGCAAAGGTTTGTAAAGGAGGCCCTCATATTGACCTAGTTGTGCCCATGCAAGTACACCATGAAATGAGAGATTCAATGCATGAAAATGAAATCTATTCTATATGATTGCAATGCATGAAAGGAAATTAATCTAAATGATAACA
>MU226923.1:1224619-1235377 GCA_018584345.1 Thuja plicata | reverse complement strand
GCAGGGGCCGCAGTGGCGGCTGGGGCCGCGGTGGGTGGCTGGCCGGGAGGCGGCAAGAAAAGCTCAGCCAGGGGGGCCGGAGGAGGAGGCCGCTTCGGTGGTGGCGGCGGGGCCACTGCGGTGGTGGCTGCGAAACGCGCAGCTAGGGGCGGCGCGATTTAAACAGTGAAGCCCGCGCTATTAAAAACAAAAAAAACATTAAAAACAATGCATTTTTTAATGTTTTTTTAATTTTTTTCCTCGAAATATGTGTCGTACGGCCCTCAAAGGGCACAAAAAAATTCTCAGAGGCCCCGGTAGCCAAAAGGGTCAAAATTTTATATGATTTCGACTCTCCCGGGCCTTCTGGACCCAATGGTGGAGTCTGTTTTGACACAAAAAGCTCCAAAAATTAAAGACCCCCCCAGAACCAGAGACAAATGCCGAAAAAGCTTCTGAAAGCTTCAAACCCTCGCTGCTTCAACGAAACTCGAACAGCCGGCAGCAAGATGGCTTTGATACCATGTTATAATTGCTGAACTGCAATACAACCAAGATCACCTGCATGCAAAGACTATTACGAGACAGAAGCAGACATAAGAGAGAAGACAGAAGAATCTATGGAGGCCGATAGGCCAGAGACTGAAAAAGAATGTTGCAAGAAATGATTTTCTATTAACAACAATAATGAAATTACAATCTCCTTAAGAATTACAAAGCGGACAATCCTTATAAAGGATGCCGAAACCCTAAAAAGGGAAACTAACAGAAATAGAAATTGCCTAAGGTTAGCTGAAGCAAACTAGAGTGAATAGGGAAGTTACTAATTAGATCATAATGATTTAAATTAGTAACCCCGATAAACTATTACTCTAACACTTTATAAGCAGGCAGGAATGGTGGATGTAGCATAAAGCTAGTAAATTGTAACAGTTTTTATAAAATTGGATGAGAACCACAAATCTAACATATCAGAACTGTGCCCTATCTAGTGGGTATGGATTTACTTTAAATTCAAAGACTCTTAAAAAACAACATTCATCAAATATAAATCCTACAAATGATCACTGAACTTGACTATGCCTTACATACTCAATTCACACTTCCTAGAAGCAGACGTAATCATCCAATTCACCTCAATCCTTTACTCACTGAAATTGTTTAAGGATGTTTAATTCTCTCTATAAGAAACCCTAAATTAATTAGACCCTCTACCTTACAAAGTGATGGATTGAAAGTCCTCAACAATCAACCCAAATGAGTACAAGAGATCAAACTGAAGACATTACAATTCAATAAGAATTCACAAAATGCAAGGAGATATAGACAAATATTATTGATAAAACATCTAAACATGAAAAATCAGAGCCAAAAGACCAATGATAGTCTTAATTTAACATGCAGAGCTTACAAGCCTTGTTGTGGCATAAAATTCCATCCCTTTCTAAACGGTCTTGAATATTATTTTATAGGAACAAGAATGCTACAAGATTCAGACCATTTAGGGTTAGGGTTTACAACCAATCATGTCAAGCATTTAATTTTGATTGTCAAGTTGAAACCCTATCTCTCTTCATTCTGTGCAATTCTGATATGATCTGGACATTAGCCACCATATTCCATGGATGTGAGCACAGTACCCTGAGGTTGAAGAATTCCCAAGCATGACTCTGAAAGTAGCTCACATAAATGCAGAAATGACTAGAAGCCGCTAAATACATTTATTCTCTGATATAAAACCATTTTCTGTCAAGTTTGGACATAAATACATCTCGACATATGAAATTTCTATTCCTCTGGTCTTCAACAGTTGTTCAAAATCGATCAATAAGATTAGATCACAGCATTTATAGCTCTGAGATCAAAATATCAGTCGACCGCCACAAAACCCTCTGAGTCAAAGATTTAAATATATGAATTTTAGTTACAACGGCTACAGGGCACGGATAACAAATTGGACATTAGAGATTGAACCTCCGTTAAACTTTAAAACATGGTCGCTGATCTTCTTTAGGTTACTCGGTCTCAGAATCAGATTTCTCCAGGTGTCGCTCAATCACTCACTCAATACCCATTAACAAATATCCTCTTATGCCTCGCAAGTGAGTGAGAGCCATCAATCTCCTTCTCTACTTCATATTCACTATTTCCTCTTTGCTCAGGCTGGACACGTGGTGCTTCCTTGTTTACTCGCGATATCCTTTACTATCCGCTCTTAACCGGCACGAGTATGCGACACTAACCACTAGCCGCAAGTCGCGCACTTGTGACCGTTTCACCTTATCCTACTAAACTATTGTGACCCTGTGACAATTTATTTTCACACAATCACTGACATTTTATACTATATCCTCAGACCTCCGCAACTATGTGATTGGCTCATACCTCCACGTGTCAGCTTGTATTGCACTCGCAGTCCCTGGCTGAACATTTCATCTTCTTCCATGAGTCCGCAATGATACGCCACCTGGAAATCTCTATCATGTCCATCATGTCTACCCGACTGGCGTAAGCCTCCATGTGTCATGCTAGCGCAATGCCTTAATAGCTAGATCATGATCAAATTTTCTTTGAGGCTTCATGTGTTTCGTCCGATCAAAACCCACTTGATCGATCTTTACTTTACCTTCTGACCTCAGCTTGGCCTGCCATGGACACGCATCATTTAGGATTAATGGATTGAAGGTTATATCATGTGCATCTCATCACTAAGCCTTTAAGCTGATCATTAGATCTTCTACAACTTGCTTTACTTTTAACTTTTTCCTTTTGACCTCAGCCAGACCCACTGGGACACATGTTCTATAGGCTTAATGGCTTGATTGATAGATCTTGATCATATCGACTTTAATTCATTAAGCTAACCTTCAGATCTTCTCAAACCTGTTGTGTCTTTACTATGTTTCTTTACCCGGGACCCATGACATCATCTGGAAGATAAATGTCATGATGGCTTGATGGCTAGATCGACTGCATCTTCTCTTTAAGTCATTAATCCAACCGTTGGATCAAGAGTGAGTTGCACAACACATGATGAGGGTAAAGTATTTTTGGGGATGAAAACTTAGGAAATATTTAAAACCCCGCTAAGAAAATACTTTAGGGAATAACATGGCCCCTTCGACGACAACTTAAAAGATATGACGTAAGCAACTTAAGTTACATAAAAAGTAACTTGATTTTATAACATCCCATGAGGGTTTAGGGTTTAGCAATATTTTTTGACCAAGGATATAGGATTTTTTACCAACGGCTAGGAAATTTGAAATTAAGGCTTGGATACAAAGCAAATAAAAGTAGAGCTTTCATGACTTAAGAAAATTTCTTGCAGGATTTTTACAGTGCTAACAGTCCCTCAACAAAGTAATCTCTTGTTTAATGATACGATTGATGTACAAATGGACCATTACAACAAAGAGAGAGTGATACAAATTGGAAAATGTTTGAATGAACATTAACAAAAATATCTCTATTCACTTTTTCATGAATTCCCTGATATATTTTCTTGGACATATCCTAACATGCCTATAATTGATTCAAAAATTATTATCCATAACATAGTCTTGGTTCTTAATGCTAAATTGGTAAAGAAAAAGATTAGAAAGATGAATCCTAACAAAAATTTACTTCTTAAGGATGAGATTAAAAAACTCCTTGGATTTGGTTTCATTCATCCTATTGATTATTCTCCTTGGATTTCAAACATAGTAGTTGTGGCTAAAGATAATAATAAGATCAGAATGTGTATTGAATTTCATGATCTCAATAAAGATTCTTTAAAAGATTATTTTCATATTCCAAACATTGATATGATAGTTGATTCTATAGATGGACATGATTTATTCTCTTTTATGGATGGCTTTTCTAAATATAATCAATTTTTGATGTCTCCTCAAGTTCAATACAAGGCTACTTTCATAACTCCATGGGGAACCTTTTGTTGGTTCATTATGCCTTTAAATGTTGGTCGTACTTATCAATGCTCTATGATGCTTATCTTTCATGATTATATACACAAGATCCTAGAAGACTATCTCAATGACATCTTAGCTAAGTCTATTTCTCGCAAGGATCATGTTAATGTCCTTAGAAAAATATTTGAACAAATCTATAATCACAACATGCATTTGAACCCCCAAAAATGTGTATTTGGAATGGATAGCGGAAAAATTATGGGGTTTATCATTTTAAATAGGGGAACTGAAGTGTATACGAATAAAATTGATGTTATTGTTAACATGCCACCACCCTGAAACATTTCAAAACTTTGAAGTTTACATGGAAAAATTCAAGGTATTCATAGGTTTTTGTCACACTTGGAAGATCAGACAATTCCTTTCACCTCATTTCCAAAGAAAGATAACACTTTTCAATAGAATAATGAGTGTCAAAAGGATTTTGAGGAATTGAAACAATATCTTTCTAATCCTTTTATTTTACAACCCACTATACCTAGTCAATCGTTCCTTCTTTACATTTCTACTTCCTCGCACACCCTTGTAGCTTTATTATCCCAACATGATCAAGATGGAAAAGAGCGATCCGTGTACTACATAAGTTATAATTTTGTTTATAACACTACAAAAAATCCTTTTGATTATCCCCCTTGTTTGCTTCCACCCACTTAATTTATGTCTCCTCCATTTTTTAGAAGAGTAGGTGTTATTCATCAGGTCAGCGCTACGCATGGCATCCATTGTGCCTAGAAGGAAAGTTCAACGCAAATTTAGGCACTATGTAAAGTCTATATTTGCTCTGATATTTGCGCCTACATTGACAACTACATGCATTTTTATTGAACAAGTGGGTGCATACTTAGGCACTATGTTAAAGTGTCTGTTTATCGACTCGTCATATTTGATTTTCCTGGTGTGTTCATTATTAGGATATTCTTTTGATTTAATGTCCTTGTTTCCCATATATCTCTTATGTCCCAGCCTAGCACTTTACTATTTTCCCTGTCACGTTAACTTACCCCTTATTTTTGGCATGTGCTTTAAGTTGTTCTTAAAGTGTTTATCACACCCTCGTGAAGGTTAATTTCTTTTAGCAAAAGTTGTTGCGAGGTTGCGGCTCGATGGTTGGATGTTGGGAGGTTGTTGTGTCGCATCCTCGCGATGATTAAGATAGATGATAGCTAGTGGTTGCAAGGTTGTGTGGTAGTCTATGGGTGGTTATAAATTTCTTGTGTCCTTGTGACTTAAAAAATTGGTATGGTTGCATGTCATGGTTGAGAAAAGTACTAACACTTATTGAAGACCTCTCGCGTTGCGTCCTCGTAGGCCTAAATTACAGTTAAGAAAAATGTTTTGCAACCTTGTGATGAAATGAATAAATAACCCTGGTTGGTGTGTTGCAAGACTTTGACACTTTATGTGGGTTACTCAATCATCTCACAGATTTCCAAGGAGTTGACATGTGTCTGGGAAATTTTTGAAGGAAATGTTGTTGCAAGCGCAATTGTATGGGTTACGACCAGTGGGTGGTCGCCATATGAAGTTGAAGTAATAGTGTGTTGTTAAAGTGCATAAGTTGACTTTGTGTGACTCATCATGCTCATCGACCAAGATGGAGATCTACGAATGAGATTCAAATGTTTAAAGGATTACAACACGGCTACTCAAATTGATAGTTGAACCATGCGACATTAATTTCAAAATGATGGTCGGGTTGATTTTCAAATTGTAATGAAAATTTTGAGATTGTGTTTCTCATTCTGCATGATTTGGAGCTATTCAATTGAGGGTTCAAGGTACATGAATAGAATTATAGAGCGTTTAATGCTATTGGGGGTGATTTTCATGAACTTGTAAGTGTTTTTTCTCTATATTGTCAAGAAAGATTTTCAGTGGGGTTTTTCGCTTCCTGTTAATTGTTGAATATGATTGAGGAGAAATGAGTCAAGAGAATGTATCTACGTCTACTTATGGGTCTAGTTCTTCTAAAAAGGGGCAAACTAGGGCTTATTGGCAAGATTTTGTTTACTTGTTACTCGAGACTACCAATGCTCTATATGTAAATGAACATGAATGGAGGGATGATTGTTTTAGGTGCAAGAATCCAATCACTGATGCCCTGGGATGGGATGTGTTTTATTACTTTTTCAATAGCATAAATAAGGGCCCTTCAATGTAAAATCCCTGAGATTTTAATTTGGCCAAGTTAATAGTGTCGGATGTCTTTATTGATGTAGAGCTCCTTAGGGAATTAACCCTTAGATATTTCTCGTCACCCAAGGATATTAGAAGAGCAAACTTGTTTTCTTTTCTTTGCCTTACAAGCTTGTTTGCTTTGCTGAGTTAGGAATAGAATCTCTATTTTTATTCAATTCCAACAAATGATCTAAAGCTTGTTGCATCCCCAAGTTATATAACGGATTCTAGGATCATTTGTTGAAGGTTCCCAGATTTTGTATTCATAGAGAGCATAATATAAAAAGTGTTAAGTCTTAGGGTTTTATAGGTTGATATTATGAGACATGTTGGATAATATGGTATAATGGATTCACTTTTTTATAGATCCATATGATTAGTCTAATTATCTTTATGTTGTATTGAAATTATCATATGAACAAAATATAAAGTATTTTTTTATTCATCCTTATGGCATACGGATGTGAGTTGATCATTCTCATGCTTTCTTTCAAGAAAATGATTAAATATGCTTGAATCGAAAAATGCGAGAAGTGTACATGTATGGTATAAATCTGATGATAATATTATTTATGTGGGATTACATATATGGTAGGCATATCTAATAATCTTAATCTTGTGTGTCTTTGACAAGTTAAACATAAAGTTGGATGTGTCATATAGTTTTTTTAATATGTTGCCTTATAGGTTAAGCATTGGTGGTGCAGGAGCACCCTAAGGTCTTTAGTTAGATCTTTTAACATTTTGGCTTATAGGTTGGTTTGGCCAACCATCCAAGAATAAGGTCTAAAATATAAAGTACCTAGTGTGAGTTTGAAGTGTGGATAGTGTTAGGAAAGGTTAGGGTTGGATGTTGTTTGAGTCTAGTTGATTCTAGGGGTCTAAGACCTAGAAGTCAACTCAAAAGTCAAAGGGTTGAGTAAAGTCCCAAAGTGGGAATATTTTTAAGTTTTTAATGTTCTTTTGTCATTTCAGGTCAATTGGTAAGGTTTGGAACCAATTAGGACACTCAAAATGTGAAAATTGGCATTTTGACAAAAAGTTGTCAAAGTTGTCATGACAACATTTCCTAGTTTTTAGGAATTGGCACCTATGGTGCCCAAATCCTGACCAAACTAAACATATGGGATATAGGTATATAAGTTGTTCCCAACCCTAATCTAAAAGTTAGAGTTCATTGTGTACAGACTGGTGTTTGAGAAGAAGGATTTTACACTGTAATTAAGTGATAGAGCCATCATCCACCACTTGATTGGAATGAATGGACTGAATTAATGATTGGATAGTGTTTAAAATGTAGTTTCCAAGTTCTGTGTGGCATCAGTTTGATATATTAAACTTTTTGGTTAAGCTTTGTGAAATTTATTGTATTTTGCAAGTTCACTGGCCAGTTTTGGTCCAGTCATGTAAAAGTAGGGTTTCTTTGGTGTTCCCATGGTTCAAACTCCATGAACACTTGTGATCCATTAGAGCCTTGTATATAATTTGTACATATGGATTGTGGAGTGTTTGTGTGTAGGGGAATCTTGAAAACAATCAAGCCCTAGGCGAGTGTTAGTCATTCTGGCTAGGGTTCCTAAGCAGTGCAGCAACAATGGAAGTTGCAGGGAGATTGATATGTGCCAATACATGTTGGAGGAGTATAGGGGCATGTGGTTCAGATATTCTAATGGAAGGAGGAGATAAGAGGAGTTCACTAGATCAATGAAATAAGAGAAAGAAGTCAGACCACTCTTCATGCCCTAGAAACCCTTATTTTTAGGGGTTTGGCAAAAGTCCATTGTATGGACAGTGGTGAGACCAAAGACCTAGAAAATTTTGAAGGGGAAGAAAAACCCACAAAGAATATGGAGTTTATTTCTAGGGTTGTTAAGGGATTTTAGGAGAGAAATCACCTTTTCTATGTTTTGGAGGGCTAATAGGCCTAAAAAAGGCTACAAGGCCTAAAAGGCTTGATTTTAGAACCTGTTTGAAAAATGAATGGAGAACTCACAAAATTGAATCCTTAGAGAGGGAATTAGACATAAGTGGAATTGAGGAAGCAATCCTTAAGAGTTTTACATCATAGGAGGGGCAGATGGTTAGTGGAACCATGAATGCAAGAGAGTTATGGAGAGGAGTATAGAGA
The DNA here is from genome assembly GCA_018584345.1 of Thuja plicata. NCBI lineage: Eukaryota > Viridiplantae > Streptophyta > Pinopsida > Cupressales > Cupressaceae > Thuja > Thuja plicata. The sequence continues at coordinate 1,227,118 of MU226923.1, read as the reverse complement.
AGTGTTGAAATTGGTGGAGAGTTCCTAGTGAGTTAGGGGATTAGGAGATTATCATCTAGATAGGGTAGAGAAGAGACCCTAAGGATGTCCAAAAGGACTTAGAGAGAGCTAGGAGGCTCTAGGAGAGGAGCTCCCCATCAAATTAGTATCAGATCGATTGAAAGGCTTGGGAGTGGCATTGTGCATGTCAGATTGGAGTGAATCCATAGGTGAGAGAACATCATGGTAACTAATGCAGAGGTAGCCAAGGATTTTTCAGAGCAGAAAATCAAGAATAGGCTTCTTGAAGAAGCAATGGAGGAAATGAAGATTAAAATGGTAGAGGTTGTAGAGACTGCCAGTAAGTTGAGAGAAGAAATGCATGAAGGGATAGACAAAGGAAAGAGACCAGTAGAAGAGGAGATAGAACTAGAGCCTGACCCTCTTCTACCAGAGGAACCATTCCTCAAAGCACTCAAGGCATTGAGTGGGAAGGCTCTAGAAGGAATACAAGTATTCTCTAGTAAGATGGACACTGAAATGGTTATGGAATGGCTTGAAGGGCTGGAGAATCAATTCGAGTGTGATGGGATTACAGAAGCCCAAAAGGTGAAGATAACCAAATAAAGGCTAAGAGGGAAAGCACTTACATGGTGGAAATTCTTGTAGGAATAAAGAGAGAAAGAGGGAAAGAAGCCCATATCAAATTGGAAAACTATGGTTGCAAAGGTGAAGGATAATTACCTTCCAGAGGACTATGACATTCAACTACATAAGAAAAGGCGGAACCTTAGGCAAAAAGACCTAGATGTGCCAACCTATACAGAGGAGTTTCAAAAACTTTTCCTTAGATCAAGAATTCAGGAGACAAAGAGAATTAAAGTGGCAAGATACCTAAATGGTTTAAGGTGGAACATTCAGGAGGAACTCAGTCTCTTTACCCTGAGAAACTAAAGAAGAAACAAGATTCTAGTTCAAGAAATAGGGGAAGGGGTAGAGATAACAGAGGTGGCCATAGAGGAGATTCAAGTGGAAGAGGTAGTGACAATAGAGGACAAAGTGAATCCAGATATGCAGAGCAAGGACAAGAGACAAATAGTAGAGGTGGATACAATAACAGAGGAAGAAGTTCCTATAACAGTGGCAGAGGAAGATCAGGAAGCTTTGGGAGAAGCTCTCACTTTTTGTCAATGAAATGCTACAATTGTGGACAGTTGTGACACCCTGCATATAGGTTCCCGGATAAGCCAAAATCTTCACAAGGAGAGAAGAAGATAGCTTATGTTCAAGAGGAAGATTGTTCTAAACAATCAGAGGTGAGTCTGGATTCAGAGAAAGGGGAACATCTAATGTTGAGAAGGATCCTAATCAAGACACCCACCAAAGATGAGCACAAGAAAAGGAGGGCTCTTTTCAAAGTCAAATGCAAGATATTGGGAAAGGTATGTAAGGTGATCGTTGATTTAGGGTCAACAAATAATTTCATATCTGAGGAGGTAGTTGAGAAGTTGAAGTTCACCAAAATTCCACATGTATGTCCCTATAAAGTTACATGGTTGAGTAAGGGTCAAAACATCTTGGTGAATGAACAAGTGTGGGTAGAGTTTTCTATTAGAAAGTATCAATATAGGATACTATGTGATGTGTTGCCAATGGATGCTTGCCATCTATTGCTTGGCAGACCATGGCAGTATGACATAGAAGTTGTCCATAATGGGAAGGATAATAAGTACACCTTCAAGAAAAATGGGGTAACATTCAAGATACAATCCATACTAGAGGAAGACATAGTGGAGAAGGAAGAATCTAGTGTCACGTTGATGAGTGAGAAATAATTTCTAAATGATATGAAAGATGAAGAAGTTGGTTATGAAATTTTTCTAAAGCCAAAGAAGGACAAGACTCGTAAACAAGCACCTATGCCAAAAGAGGTGAGGGAAGTGTTGGATCAGTTCAAAGACATAATTTGTGAGGGTACACCGGCCTCATTACCACCAAAGAGGGAGATAAGTCATCAGATTGACTTCATACTAGGAGCATCCTTGCCAAACAAAGCTACATACAAGATGACACTAGAGCAAAACAAGGAGATAGCCAGGCAGGTGCAAGAGTTGTTGGATCAAGGATTGATTAGGAAAAGCATTGGCCCTTGTGTTGTCCTAGTGGTGTTGGCTCCTAAGAAAGGAGGTAAGTGGAGAATGTGTACTGATTCTAGGGAAATAAATAGGATAACTATCAAGTATAGATTTCCAATTTCCAATTCCTAGAATAGAAGACTTGATGGATTGCTTGGGGGGTGCTAAGCACTTCTCTAAAATTGATTTGAAGAGTGGGCACTATAAAATTAGGATGAAAGAGGGTGATAAGTGGAAGTCTGCATTTAAGGCTACAAGGGGGTTGTATGAATGGTTAGTGATGCCCTTTGGGCTTACCAATGCACCAAGCACCTTTATGAGAGTGATGAATGAAGTCTTGAAGGACTATATAGGAGTTTTTGTAGTTGTCTATCTAGATGACATC
>MU226923.1:1210343-1222653 GCA_018584345.1 Thuja plicata | reverse complement strand
ATAAGGACATGGGAGAGTTCAAGACTCTGGAACAAGTCAAGCCACAAGTGGAGAAGATATTGGATTCAAGGGTGAAGAAGAAGACAAGACACAAAGTCTATATGGAGCATCTAGTGAAGTGGAGACAGCAAATATAGTCAAAAGCCACTTGGATAGCTGAGAATGACTTCAAGAAGCATGGAATTAGTGAGGAGCTCCTGACACCACAAGTACCTTGACTTTCTTGTTGCAAGGGGGATGGTACAGGAGCACCCTAAGGTCTTTAGTTAGATCTTTGAACATTTTGGCTTGTAGGTTGGTTTGGCCAACCATCCAAGAATAAGGACTAAAATATAATGTCCCTAGTGTGAGTTTGAAGTGTGGATAGTGTTAGGAAAGGTTAGGGTTGGATGTTGTTTGAGTCTAGTTGATTCTAGGGGTCTAAGACCTAGAAGTCAACTCAAAATTCAAAGGGTTGACCAAAGTCCCAAAGTGGGAATATTTTTAATTTTTTAATGTTCTTTAGTCATTTGAGGTCAATTGGTAAGGTTTGGAACCAATTAGGACACTCAAAATGTGAAAATTGGCATTTTGACAAAAAGTTGTCAAAGTTGTCATGACAACTTTTAAAGTTGTCATGACCACATTTCCTAGTTTTTAGGAATCGACACTTACAGTGCCCAAATCCTGACAAGAGGGTCTAAACATATGGGATAGAGGTATATAAGGTGTTCCCAACCCTAATCTGATAGTTAGAGTTCATTGTGTACGGACTGGTGTTTGAGAAGAAGGATTTTACACTGTAATTAAGTGACAGAGCCATCATCCACCACTTGATTGGAATGAATAGACTAAATTAATGATTGGATAGTGTTTACAATATATTTTCCAAGCTCTGTGTGGCATTATTTTGATAGGTTAAACTTTCTGGTTAAGCTTTGTGAAATTTATTGTGTTTTGTAAGTTCACTGGCTAGTTTTGGTCCAATCATGTAAAAGTAGGGTTTCTTTGGTGTTCCTATGGTTCAAACTCCATGACCACTTGGAATCCATTAGAGAATTTTATATTCTTTGTACATATGGCTTGTGGAGTGTTTATGTGCAGGGTAAGCTTGAAAACAATCATCCCTAGGCGAGTGTTAGTCATTTTGGCTAGGGTTCCTGAGCAGTGCAGCAACAATGGAAGTTGCAGGGAGATCGGTATGTGACAATCCATTTTGGAGGAGTATAGGGAAATGAGGTTCAGATCTTCTGATGGAAGGAGGAGATAAGAGGATTTCACTAAATTAGTGAAAGAATAGCAAGAAGCCAGACCAGTCTTCATGCCCTAGAAACCCTTATTTTTAGGGGTTTGAAAAAAGTCCATTGTACGGAGAATTGAGGAAGAAATCCTTAATATTTTGACATCATAGGAGGGGAAGATGGTTAGTGGAACCATGAATTCAAGAGAGATATGGAGAGGAGTATAGAGAAGTTTTGAAATCGGTGGAGAGTTCCTAGTGAGTTAGGGTATTAGGAGATTATCCTCTAGATAGGGTAGAGAAGAGACCCTAAGGAATTATAGAAGAAGGAATTGGAGAGAGCTAGGAGGCTCTAGGAGAGGAGCTCCCCATCAATTGGTCTAAGTCATGTTAGAATACTATTTGGAGAGTGAAATAATCCATAAATCTAAAATCATTTTAGTTTGTTTTGTTGATTTCACGGTAAATTATTTGCATTCTCAGTAAGAAACTAGAAGATATGGTGAGAACTTTGTTCAGTGACTTTTCCTGCAGCCATTGGAACTCTGTTATTTGATTTTTCCTGCAACCAATAGAACTTTATTCTTTGACTATTCCTATAGCCAGGGAAAAATAGAGTAACTTCCTTTATCCTTTGACTATTCCTATAGCCAAGGAAAAATAGAGTAACTTCCTGTTTATTTTCTAAAACTATGTTTCTATTATCCATTTCAGTCTTGTTTAGTTGTTGATTCATGTTTAGCACTCATGTTATTTCTTTTCAAACATTTTCCTTCAGTACTATTTCCTTTCCATCTTTCTATTAGTATGACTACTAGTGAGTCCTAGTTCACATCCCTGTGTTGGTAAAGAAATGAGCCTTTTTGATGAGTAAGATAACTACTTATGTTGGGCTCTCATATAAGGGGGCTTTCTTCAAGGAATAGATTAAATCCTTTTAGATGCATTATGGTTATTTAGGGAAAACTCTACATGTAATGTTAAAATAATATGATATAGAAAATACAATACTAGTGCTTCTTCTAGTATTTTGAGGCAGTGGATCTGTTGGGAGTGAGCTTTTTCAGCCTATTGAAGAGTTTAGATTGGCTCAAATTTGTGGTTTGAACGTCATTATAAAATGAGGAGGTATGTTGAAGTTAGTGGTTACTATCAAAATTCTCTTATTTTCCTTTTCATAAAAATCTCTGACCGGTTTGTGGCAGTTGGTAACAGAATATATGGGATATGGTATGTAGCTTGTTGCAATATTCATTGTGTCTATAAAAGCAATACCAAGACCAACCTTACATGTCTTAATTCATAAGCTTAAATTAATACTAACCTTAAATTTGAACCTAATGTAATTCTGACCTTTAAAAAAATTATTAATCTTCAAACTAAAAATAAACCAAATTAAATATTGAATCTAATAGCAAATAAAACTAAATCCAAATACCCAACCAAATTAAACCCTAACCATAACACTAAAAACGCAAAACTTAGTTCCTTAAAAATAAACCCTAAAACTAAACCAAATTGAATTATAATCGCAACCCTAAAGCAATTTGAACCCTAATCATAAAACTAATTGACCATCGAACCAAATTAAACACTAACCCTAACCCCAATTTTACCCTAACCTTAACAATAAAGAAAATTGAACCCAAACACTAAGAGTATTTGAAAACTAAATAAAATTGAACCCTAAACCTAATCAAACACTATAAGAAACTAAACCTAACACTAAACTAAATTTAACCCTAAACCTAAACCTAATTATATCCTAAACCAAATTAAACCATTAATCTAAACTCAATTAAACCCAAATCCTTAAAAAAGTTAAACCTTGACTATAACACAACTAAATAGAATGATAACTGAAAATCTAATTAAATATTAGACCAATTCAAATCCTAATCCTAAACCAAATTATACCCTATAGCGAACACTAAACCAAATTGAACCTTGATTGTAAACCAGATTGAATGCTAATCAAAGCAATAAAATAAACTGAATTGTAACCCTAAACATAATTGAACGTTAAACCTTGAATCGAGCCCTATCCCTAATATTAAACCAAATTGAACTATATAATAAAGAGAACCCAAACCTTACACAAGATTTAAAGAAAAATAAAATCAAATTATAATGCTAAAAAAAAATAGAGCTAAAAGCTTATGATTACAAGATGACCATAAATTCAAATCAAAATTAGGCACTCTTTACATCGTCTTTGGTGCCCCAAATAGGGTAGATTTAAGTTTTAAAACTGGCGCAAATTAGGTGCCATTAACACCGATATTAGCATCCCAAACAAATTATATTTATGGCTCAAATTCGGCGATAAAGTCGACGTTAACCACTACGTCGTTAAACACAACAAACCACTCCAACATTAAACATTTCATATTTTTCAAATCCCAAATAATTTAATTATATTCGGAGGAAATATTCACTATAGCACCAACTAATGAATAAAAAAAAAAAATTATCGCCTAAATTAAAATTATTGCCATATGTCGCTCTGATTTTCTGTTTCAGTTGTTTTTCATTTTTTAGGTTGGTCTTGTTGATCTTTTAGTTTTCATTTTGGATGCCCACTTTTATTTTGTTGCCAGATACAGATCATGGGATGGACGATGTTTACAGTGTTTCATTGCACATTTTAATTTTTTTTCAAGATAGAGAGTAGAGGATAGATGCATAGAAATCAAACCCCTGATTTCGCTTTAAAGGTGAAGACAAGGTATGTTTTTTTCCTTTTGGCTCAATTTGAGTCCATATAAAGATATTTAGATAGAATTTTTACTAATAGATTGTACAAAAGGGATGCCACCTGGTAGAGAATGCTCAGGCTTCAGTTGATTTGGGTTATTTGGTGGTCTTATTTTTGCGTTATTCATTCCATCACAGGGTTTGAACTCTCTGGAGATATTCATGAACTACAACTGATTGTATGTTTGAAGTCATTGAGTTGATGATCAACTGAGTTACTAATGTGATGATAGACATTAATCAGTTAATTTATTGTCATTAATGTCAACTTGTTTTAATTATCATCATGGTTACAAACATCTATTATGATTTAAATATCTAGAATAAACAAAGTTTATATTGTTGGTAATTGAAGAGTTATGTATACATCAAGTTGGAACAGTGGACACCGAGCAAATATAGTGTATACCGATCATAGTGTTAACTGAGCTAGGTATCACCGATGCATCACGGTATTGACCAAGTAAAATAAACTGAAGCTCGACTAGATGATGAGCTCTCAAAATATTTATGATTTCGAGGTGATTGATAATGTTTGTTATGTTGATCAAACAGCTATGAAAATTCAAGATGATCGGATGAAAGATATTGAAACATTTTTTTGACACAACTGTCGAGGAAGGTTGAAGAGGCAAAATCAACGATGGAGATTAAGCAAAAAAATATAAGGATGGAAATCAAACAATTTATGATGTTGATATAAGAGACAAGAGATTCATTATGAATTACGCGTACACATGCATATTGCTGAAGAGATTAACATCATGCATGACTGATAAAAATGGTTGAAGATTGAACTGAGCATTTCCGCAGACATCACCAAGCAACAGAGAAAGAACATTACCGAGTAGAACAGAGTATGAAGAATCAGAGGAACTAAAGTGAATACTGATCAGAGGTATTATTGTGCTTAGCATAGATCTGAAAATATGCAAACAAAGTTGTATTTGAATCAGATCATTATTGTATCAGTTTAGACATTGTTACAGATAAATCTCTTAACCAAGTGGAAATTAACAGTCTTTTTTCTTTTTATGGCATTCAATGAATGTTGATTGTTTTCTTGTTGACCCCATAGTGAATGATTGGTCAAGGAAGAACTGTTAGTGATAAATCCTCTAACTAGGTCCCACCTAACAGTGTGCTTTGTAACCTTTAACAAGGTTGGCTCTTCACCGAGCTCACTTCAGAAGAGTGAATTATTTTGGGTTACTAGTCCCAGGTGGTTTTTCCCTTAGCAGGGTTTCCAGGTTAAAAATCTATGTGTTAATGTGTATGGGTGTGTTGGATTGTTATTTTTCTTTACACATTACTTTATTTGCATTGATCGGTAATCACAGTATTTTTTTTAATGATACTCTGTAGATGAGTTTGAGATCAAAATTTATGTTTCACCGAGTTGATTTATTGATGAACTACAACTCATTATATGTTTGAATTCATTTTTTTGATAGTCAACCGAGTTACAAATATGATGATAGACATTAATCAGTTAATGTATTGTCATTGATGTCAACTTATTTGAGTATCATTATGGTAACAAACATATATTATGAATATAAGATCTAGAACAAAAAAAGTTTATGTGGTCGATAATTGAAGAGTTTTGTATACACTAAGAGACAGTGAACACCGACTAAATATAGTGTATACCAAGTAAAGTGATAATCGAGCTAGGGCTCACCGATACGTCACAGTATTGATCGAGCAATTTAATCAAATCGAGGCCGACTAGAATGATGAGCTGGAAATTGATGATTCTGAGGTAAAAGATAAGTTTTGTTATGATGATCAAATGGTTATGCAAATTCAAGGAAGATTGAACAATGAATATTGAAACGTGTTTTTAACACAACTACCGAGGAAGGTTTAAGCGGAAAAACCAATGATGGAGATTAAGCAGAAAAATCTAAAGGATGGAAATTAAATGAGTTATGATGTCTATATAAGAGACAAGAGATTCATTATGAATCACATGATGGCATGATGCTATGATGCGCACACATGCAAATTTCATGCATGACTGATCAAACTTGTTAAAGATAAAACTGAGCATTTTTTGCAGACACCACCGAGCGACAGAGGAAAGAACATTAACCGAGCATAATAGAGTATGAAGAATCAGATGAAATAAAGTGAACAAATTGATCAAAATTATTATGTACTTAGCATAGAGCTGAAAATATGAAAACAAAGTTGTATTTGAATCAGCTCATTACTGTATCAGTTTAACCATTGTTACAGATAAATCTCTTAACTGAGTAGGACGTGAAAGTGTTTATTATGAAATTCTAATGAATGTTGAGTGTTTTCTTGTTGACCCCATAGTGAAGATTGGTCAAGAGAGAACTGTTAGTTTTAAATCCTCTAACCAGGTCACATTTAACAGTGTGCATTGTAACCTTTAACAGGGTTGGCTCTTAACCAAGCTCACTTCAGAAGAGTGAAATATTTTGGGTTACCGATCCTAGGTAGTTTTTCCCCTTAGTAGGGTTTCCATGTTTAAAATCTATGTGTCAATGTGTATTATTATTGTTGATTGTTATTTTGTTTTACACATTACTTTATCTACATTGATCGGTAATCACAGTATTGATTTACTACTACTCGGTATATGACTAAAGTTTGAGATTACAACATACATTTCACCAAGTTGATTTATATGTTTGAAATTGTTGTTAAATAAATCTAGGATAATTTGAGACTGTAGGATAATTGAGAATCAACTGATTCACCCCCCGCCTCTCTTAGTTATTCTAACAATTGGTATCACAGAATACAGTGCTTAGTAGGAAAGTTTTGAAGGACTTAACCTAAATATCACAAGATGTATAAGAGAGACGCACCGAAGCTGAACAAGGAGAACTTCTCAACATAGGAGAGCATAATGAGACTATACCTATTAGGGATTGGAGATGACATTGAAATATACCTGGATAATGAATTCATCCTACCTACTGGACCCTTGACTATTAATCAAATGAAAGAGAAACATGAACACAATGTTATAATGGTGGAAATTGCTTCTTCACTTACTGATGCTGAATTTGAGGATATCAAGACACGTACATCACAAAAGTAGATGTGGGACAAGATTACACTAGTTTATGGAGGAGATGTAAATGTGTAAAGAGCTAAAGCTTAAAGTCTCCAAGGAAAATTTGATGACATGAGAATGAAAGGAGAAAACATAACATAGTATAGTACCCAACTCAAGAGAGTTGTGAATGTTATTCGAAGAGAAGGTGGAACTATTGATGAAGACACTATTGTGAGTAATATTCTTAGAACTTTATTTCCTATTTATTATATAAGAGTCTCTGCAATACATGAATGAGAGCAGTACCTAGAAATAATATTACTGTTGATAGCCTTGTCGGTAGATTGATTTATTTTGAGCTGAACAATTTTGACAACACTGTTGTACCTACTGTGGAATCTGCATTTATGTCTACTTTGAAAATTAGTAAATATGGTAGCAAACACATGATAAGAAATAATAGTGATAGTGACATTGATGATAAGGAACTTGATGAATTTGAAGCATTAATGGTTAGAAGATTGCACAAAGGCAAAGGAAGATATAAAGGTAAACTACCTTTGATATGTTTTAATTGTAATGAAATTGGACACTTATATGCTCGATGCCCTAACAAAAAGAATGAGGAAAGAAATGAAAGATCTAATGACAGAAAAGATGACTGAGAATACAGAAGCAACTGACAGTATGACAGAAGGAATGACTGAGATTACAAAGACAAAGGAAAGAAGGCTTGTTACATTGTTGAAGATAAAGATAATGATATTGGTTCTAACACTAATGAAGATATTGAGACAGTAATTGTAGCTTTGAAAGAAGATACCGATGAAGATGAAAGGTATGTTGAAACAACACTTATTTCTAAAGTTATCAAGCATAACATTTGGGTTATTGATAGTGGATGCACACATCACATGACTGGAGATAAAGGAAAATTTGAATTTCTTGAGCATTATAATGGTGGATCTATTAGAATGGGAAATGATACACCTTATCAAGTGAAAGGAAAAGGTACTATAATGTTGAATAATCAAATAAAATGTGAGAATGAATATTGGGTGAAAAGACTTGATTATAATCTGTTGAGTGTTTCATAGTTGAATAACACATGTCACGGAGTTGCATTTGAAAATAGAAAAGATAAAATCTATGATGGAACAAGAAAGTTGATCGACACTGGTGAAAAATCAAAAGGTAACCTATTCTATCTTGACACTACTGAAACTACTTGTTTGATGGCTAAAAATGATGATTGAAAAGAATGTTGCACAAACATACTGGAGAGAAGATGTCAGTACTACTGTATACACACTGAACCAAGTACAACTAAAGAAAGATACAAATAATACACCTTATGAGCTATGGTATGGTTATACACCTAATGTAAGCTATTTTAGAATATTTGGAAGTCGTTGCTATATTCTGAAAGATGATCAAAATGGTAAATTTGATTCAAAAAGTGATGAAGGAATATTTCTTGGATATTCTACTAAGAGAAAAGCTTATAAATGTTTGAATAAGACTTCTAACAAGATCATTGAAAGTGAAAATGTGAGAGTTGATGAATTTGCTTAGAAGAATGATGAGGAAAGCATAAAAAAACCAGAAGATTACAGTAGATTTGTCTACATTGAAGATCCTGATACTTTACCCGTGCAGATACCTAATGTTTCCGTGCAACAGGGTAATGTTACCGAGCAATAGGAAGCACCAACCGAGAATCAGGAAAATTTTGCAATTGAAGATCATGAACAAGAACACAATAAACCTACTGGAGAACACAATGAAGAACAAATAATTGAACCTGTACTTGCAAAATATGTAAGAAGACATCATCCACAAAATCATATTATTGGAGATAAAAGAGCTGGCATGATGATACGAAGTAAGTTCAAAGAAAATACATGTTTGATTTGTGAATTTGAACCTAAAAATGTTAGAGATGCACTAGAAAATGAAGAATGGATTATTGCCATGAATGAGGAAATTGAGAAGATACAAAAAAAATATATGGACATTAGTACCGAGACCGAGTGATAAGAATGTCATCGGCACCAAATGGATATTCAAAAACAAATTGAATGAGAATGGAGATGTGACCAGAAATAAAGCAAGACTAGTATGCAAAGGGTATGCACAAGAAGAAGGTATTGACTATGGAGAAACTTTTGCACCCGTTGCTAGACATGAAGGAGTTAGAATATTGCTTGCATATGCTGCATATAAAGGATTCAAATTATATTAGATGGATGTTAATTCTACATTTTTAATGGAATATTGGAAGAAGAGGTATACATTGAGCAACCTGGAGGATTTGTTGATCCTGATCAGACAAACATGATATGTAAGTTACACAAAGCTTTATATGGATTGAAACAAGCACCAAGAGCATGGTATGAAAGACTACATTCCTATCTTATTAGCATTGGATTTATTAGAACAAGTGATAACAAAAATTTGTATTTGAAAGGAGGAAATGACGATAAGACCCTTATTGCTGAAATTTTTGTTGATGATATTATATTTGGAGGAAATGATAATCTATCCACATCATTTGCTGATGAAATGAGGAAAGAATTTGAAATGTCAATGTTTGGAGAGATCAATTTTTTTCTTGGCTTGCAAATTTTACAACAAGCTGAAGGTATCTACATTACTCAATCAAAATAAATCAAGGAAGTACTGAAGATATTCAAAATGGAAGAATCAAAACCAGTCGGAACACCTATGGTGACAGGATGCAAATTGACAAAAGAAGATAAGACACCAGACGTAAATTAGACTTTGTACATATCTATGATTGGAAAATTGATGTATGTTGTACACACAAGACCAGACATAGCACACGCAGTTGGAATTATTGCAATATTTTCTACTAACCCCAGAGAATCACTTATGACTGATGTAAAGAGAATTTTTAGATATCTGAAGAACCCTAAAATTATGGACTATGGTACAAAAGGGAAGGCAATTTTGAAATGAAATTTTACGTTGATGCTGATTGGGCTGGGTACATTGATGATAGAAAGAGCACTACTAGTGGAGAATTCTTCATAGGAGAAAGATTAGTTACTTGGATAAGTAAAAAGAAAGGGTGCATATCTCAGTCAATTGCAGAAGTAGAATATGTTGATGTTGCTGCAAATTGTTCAAACATAGCATGGATAAAAGAACTTTTGAAAGATATCAATGAAGAGATCACTGACCCAGTGATAATTTATTGTGATATTACTAGTGCAATAAATATTTCAAAGAACCCTATGATGCATGCAAAAACAAAGCATATATCTATCAAATATCACTACTTGAGGGAACAAGTACAAGAGAAACAAGATATACTGGAATATGTATAATCAAAATAACAACTTGCAGACATATTCACTAAACCCTTACCAAAGGATACATTTAAGTACTTGAGGGGTAGACTAGGGGTTCGTCCCTTGTCTATTGGTCACTAAGCTCACTAGGAGGTTGCATCAACCTACATGAAATCACTATATCAATCATGTTGATGCAAAAGATGAATTGGGCTGACACACACATATCAGTACACTGCAAGGTACTTATTTTACTGCACTAAAAACCAGAGATATTTTTTGGTTGATGGAGAGCTATATATTTTATTTTTGGCATTGTTGTCAAAGGGAGAGAATGATTCAATGAAATATCTATCCATTCAAGGGAGAAAAGAGAAAGGGAGAGAAATGGCATATCTATCTACAAAGAGATTCAAGAACATACGAGTCAAATATGCAGGGAGAGTCTGTATGGTGAGTTTTTAATGCTGAAACATTTTATATATTACAGCTAGGGAGAGCTACAGACTTTTGCAGTTGTAGAACGAAAGTTTGGTATCCTATGACATTTGTATATTGCATATTTCATATTGTGTTGCCATCAATGCCAAAGGGAGATATTCATGAACTACAAATAATTGTATGTTTGAAGTCATTTTGTTGATAGTTAACCAAGTTACATATATGATGATAGACATTAATCAGTTAATGTATTATCATTGATTTCAACTTATTTGAGTATCATTATGGTAACAAACATCTATTATGAATTGAAGATCTGGAAAAAACAAAGTTTATGTGGTTGTAATTGAAGAGTTATGTATACACCGAGAGATAGTGAACACCAAGTAAATAAAGTGTATACCGAGCACAATGATAACCGAGCTAGGGATCACCGACACATCACGATATTGACCGAGCAATTTAATTAAACTGAGGTCGACTAGAATGATGAGATGGAAAGTAATGATTCCGAGGTAAAAGATAAGGTTTTTTATGATGATCAAACATTTATAAAAATTCAAGGAAGATCAAACGATGAAGATTGAAATGTTCTTAACACAACTACCGAGGAAGGTTTAAGCGGCAAAACCAATGATGGAGATTAAGCGGAAAAATCTAAAGGATGGACATTAAATAAGTTATGATGTCTATATAAGAGACAAGAGATTAATTATTAATCACATGATGAGATGATGCTATGATGCGCACACATGCAAATTTCATGCATGAATGATCAAACTAGTTAAAGACAAAACCGAGCGTTTTTTGCAGACATCACCGAGTGGCAGAGGAAAGAGCATTAACTGAGCATAATAGAGTATGAAGAATCATATGAACTAAAGCGAACAAATTGATCAAAGGTATTATGTACTTAGCATAGATCTTAAAATTTGCAAACAGAGTTGTATTTGAATCAGATCATTATTGTATCAGTTTAACCATTGTTACAGATAAATCTCTTAACCGAGTAGGATGTGAAAGTCTTTATTATGACATTCTAATGAATGTTGAGTGTTTTCTTGTTGACCCCATAGTGAAGATTGGTCAAGAGAGAACTGTTAGTTTTAAATCCTCTAACCAGGTCACATTTAACAGTGTGCATTGTAACCTTTAATAGGGTTGGCTCTTAATCGAGCTCACTTCAGAAGAGTGAAATATTTTGGGCTACCGGTCCTAGGTGATTTTTCCCTTAGCAAGGTTTCCACGTTAAAAATCTATGTGTCAATGTGTATGATTTTTGTGGAGTATTATTTTTCTTTACACATTACTTTATCTACATTGATCAGTAATCACAGTATTGATTTACTGCTACTCGGTATATGACTAAAGTTTAAGATTACAGTATACATTTCACCGAGTTGATTTATATGTTTGAAATTGTTGTTATATACATCTGGGAGAATTTGGGACTGTAGGATAATTGAGGACCAACTGATTCACCCCCCCCCTCTCAGTATTCTAACATTTATATGTTTGAAATTATTGTTATATACA
>MU226923.1:1173071-1196446 GCA_018584345.1 Thuja plicata | reverse complement strand
AGATTAGATTTTTTGCAGTTGCAGAAGAGATCAATTTTAGATATTTTGGTAGGAATTGACAGGTGTCAGTGAAAAAATTGGTTTTCTCAAATTCCTCTATATCTATTGTCTTCTCAATTGTAGAAAAGGATGTTGAAATTTATGCTGTTGGGCAGCTTCCAGGATTTTGAGTTTTAATTTTTGTGTTCATGGTCTTGCAATGTATAGTTTTAGATAATTTTTAATGAAAATCAAAGGAAATCCTTGTTCAGAACTTGTGTGATGTCTTTGTATGTTTTTTTTGATTCTTGTATATTAACTTGTAAGGCATGTTAATATACCAGTTACAAGGTATCTGTGCGTTTGAATCTGAGTTTCTCTCAAGGAGAGCAAGTCTTGTATTCAAATTCTGAGAATTTTAATTCTGCATATGAATATGATGTCCAGGAATTGAAATGAGAAGAATGGCTTGCAAGGCATTTCATTCGGGTTTTTGAGTTTGGATTTAGAAGTTTTCTGGGAGTGCATATCTGTTTGACTCTGTTGCCCAATAGATAAGGCACTGGTCTTTGGTCTGTCTGGTAGTTTCTTCATCAATCAATTATTCAAATCATTTTCCCTTTCTGTTTAAGGAGTTGTGAATGATTATTATATCAAGTGTGATGGGCAGGAATCCATCCCCTGATTCATTGAAAGAAGTGAATCCAATAGGTACACCCGCCTGAGCCTTTGAGATCGAAGTGTAGGAGGGTTTGTTTGATCCTCGTTAATTAGCCTTTTCTTTGACAAGGTCAGGGAAAAATGCTAACAGGACACATGATGTACAAATGATGACAATCAATCAAGTTGACATGGAAAATTAACTGAGCTACTTCCAAATCAGGAGATTAGTAGGAAAGATATGGAAATTGTGAATCTGAGATCTGAGAACAATCAATTGAAAAATTATTTGAGATCTGAGAAGGAACTGAATGAAAGGTTGAACAAACCTAATGAAGCCTTGACTCATTTTGAGAAGCTGATGGAAGCATCAAGGAGACCAAAAGATTCTTCTAGATTAGGTCACACTGAACCAAAGACATCTACTAAGAAAGGAGAATCATCTAAGAATGGTGAAAGGAGGAATGCAAAGACAAATAACAACAAACTTGTTTGCCACCACTGTGGAAAACCAGGTCATACAGCAAACATTTGCCGAAGCAAGAAAGGTAAGTCCAATCCTAAACCTAAATTCAATGGTTATTGTTTTAGTTGCAAGAAGTTTGGACATAAAGCACATGAATGTTGGGCTGAAGAAAATAATGCACCTCCCAAACCAAGATTCAATGGTTATTGTTACAAGTGTCAGAAATATGGTCATAAAGCACAAGATTGTAGATCCAATGCTAAACAGCAATGGACATCTAAGACACAAACAAAAGCACCTAGGAAAGGCAACACTTACAATTGGGATTATAACACAAGGCAGAGTTTTCATTACTGTGAAGAATATGGACATGCACCTGAAGATTTCTTAAAGACACATTTCAGAGGAAAATCTAAGAGTTGGATGAATGGAAGCCTAGTTTTCTTTAGTTGTTTAAATATTGGTCACACTAAGAGAGAGTGTAGGACAAGAGTACCTGCTCCTACTGTTGAGGAAATAAGAGAACAAATGAACCAGACATGGGTAAGGAAAATAGAGTCGAGCAGCAGTGAAACTACTGAAGCTGAGGTCACCCAATCCAATGGATCAGGTGATCACACCATCTCTAACTAAGCAATAGAGGTATGTAAGGAACTGCATTTAAATTTTAAATCTTACATCAGTTCCTAATATGTAAATGTGCCAAAGTCCATATTTGCATATGTTGAGATGCACCAGGACATGTCTATGACAAATGTCGAGAAGAGTTAACTGCACTATAGGTGCCGAGTTGGTTGGCTGAGTAAGTTTTGTGATGGCCGAGTATGGTAAGCTGTGTGGTATGCGAGTTGCGTTAGTCAGCCAATGACAGCTGGTTTGCACTAACCCAATGGGCAGAGCATTTATTGCTTACCTACCTTGACCTTTTGATTCTATATAAGGATGAACCATTTATTCTTCATTTTACCTTGCAATTTTTAGTATTCACAGAGCGATTGAAGAAGTTACAGAATTGATCTTAGTGAAGTTTGTATCAAAGATTTTTCTAGCATGTCATCGACAACCCTAAGGTGAACAGTGCAAAGTGCTACTTGTCGAGGTACCCTGTTCTTCATTTTCAAACGCTAATTTTAGAGATTATGACTGCAAGTTCTTTCGCACTAGTCAAAGGTATGGAGGAGGAGTTGAAGCAAGTTAAGCTGGTGAGAAGTGATGTGTGTGCACCTCCTAACTTTTGAGTCATTCCTGAAAGTGTAATTTTAGGTGATCTAAACGGAGCCCTCTCATCTATTCCACCAAAGGTACTTATGATCCATGATGTTAGATCTTGTTACATGGTTAAGATTGGTGAAGTAGGTGATAATGAATTCAGGGAATCCTACAACAAGTTGTGCAAAAATGGAGTTCTGGAGGACAAATTCAAGCATTTAGCCGACAAAGGGTTAACTCGTGCCCTAGATTTTCCACCAGACTTCAAAGATGAATGGATTAAGGTTGTTCTAAGCTGAGTTCATAATATGCATATGTGGCTAGACAATGGACCAGTTAGGATCACTAAAGACATTATTCATCGAGTAACTGGATATCCTATTGTCAACGAAAAATGAATGATGAGAGATTAAAGTAAAGAAGAAATAGTAGCTAATACAGGAACTGTCTGGAATAACAGAGGTATGACTATCTCTACAATTAAAGATTTAGAACTTGAATTTGGAGTGAGAGTGATTGCACATAAGTTCTATCAGTCGAGCCGACTAGATAGTGTTCCCTGCACAGCTGTGGACCAAGCATGGAAGATAGTTAAAAATAATTACACCTACAACCTTGCCAAGCTGCAGTTGACACAACTAGCCGAGAACCTATTATCGATCAGAAAAGCTAAGAGCTCATCATGTAAGTTTGGTTCTTTACTAGTTTGCATATTCTTCTATGTACATAAGTCATTTCCTACACTGGGAAATATTGTTTGGAAGAAGGATAGACCTATTACTGTGCAGTTTAGTGAATGTAATCAACAATTAGGCAATAATTTCAATAGTATTATGGGAAACTAATTTGTGGAATTCAAAAAGATAATGAGGTTGAGATCTAGAATTCCTAGTTCACTTGTGGAAAAGAACTACAAGGAGATATTTTTTCTAGTTGACATAGATTACACATACATTTAGGTTGTGACACCTAGGGTATCATGGCTAGATTCATTTCCCTATGAAGTTAACATTGATGAAACATCAGCAGTTATCATAGCACTCCTAGCAGAGGAGATTGATACAAAATCAAAGAGATTTGGAAATTATGATGAAGCTGAGGTAAGGATATCTATGAATGTAAAGGTAGGAACCATGGAGAGAAAGAGGAAAAAGATTGTGAAGAATCTGAAGAAAATGGTTGGATTGCCGAGTGATGAGGAGCCAACGAATGCACCTCTAGGCATATCTACTGGACAAGGAGAAGATATATCTGAACAAGAAGAAGAAAGAGTAAGTGAATCTGAGGAAGAGATTCTTGTTAAGGCAAAAGGAAAGAAAACAGCAATAGCCAAGGTAACTAACCCTAGCCAAGCAAAACCTAAAGTTACCCCTCCCATTTCCAATTGTCCAAGGACAAGGGCATCTGCTGCTACATCTCTAGTAGTGCAAACATAAGTATATGCAAAGATGGTTGGAGAGAGTATTTCTGGATCAAAGACTAAATTTGCAACAAAGGTTGTGCTGAGCCTACAAGTAAAGAGACCAAGAAGGAAATTGCATTTGGATCCAGAAAGTGATGAAGAAAAGACTGAAACTGATGAACCTAGTAACATACCAAAAGCATCATTTAAAAGACCCACTGATATTAATGAAGTATGTGAGAATTTGAGGAATTCTACAGGGTTATCTAGCTTTAAGTTTATCAAGTATGAGAAATTGAATGTAGAGGATAAGCATAAAATTTAGGAAGCTCTACTAGATATGATGAGCGATTTCAAGTTAACTCCTATACAGATAGGAAACAATGTGTCAACTAAACTATATGAGTTTCTATCTAGCAAATGTGAATTTGCACTTACTACTGAGAGACAGATTAGAGAAGGTACATTAGCTAAGGTTATCCCTGAGCTGA
Organism: Thuja plicata; assembly: GCA_018584345.1. Lineage (NCBI taxonomy): Eukaryota > Viridiplantae > Streptophyta > Pinopsida > Cupressales > Cupressaceae > Thuja > Thuja plicata. Next base: position 1,192,239 of record MU226923.1, on the reverse strand, counting down.
CTAAGAAACAGATAGCTAAATTTATTGAGTACAAGCATAAATTTCAACCTAAAATCAAAGGATATGCTATTTTGAAAAATGATATTGAAAGTGTAGTACAGCAGAGTACAGGGATATGGAAGAAAACCTTTGGATTGATAGCTCCACAAAAGGAGAAAAATGATGAAGGAACATCTAAGCAGAAGGATAAAGAAGTGGAAACCACCCCTGCACCACAGAAAATAAAAGAACAAATTGTTATCGAGCCTGACAAGACTGAAGCAGAACCAAATGAACAAATAGATACAGTAAACATTGTTGATCTAACAGCAGATAGTCCAATTGACATCACAATTGATGACTCTATTAATTTGGATGTCGAGGGTCAGGATGAGCCGAGAGATGCAAGTAGAGAATCGCCTATTAAGGCTACTGAGGCTGAAGGAGAGAAGAGTATAGAGAAACCTGAAGAAAAATTTGAACAAAAGGAAGTAGAGAAGGAGAAGACAGATGAACAAGAGGTAAATATACAAAATTCACCTATTTTAGAGGTTGTGAAAATAGTTTTAGATAGTGGAGAGGAGATGAGGGATACTGAAAATGAGCCTAAGGAACAAGAGGCGGTGCAAGTGTTGGTTGATTTACCACACTCTGCATCATCCACTCCCACTGGACCTAAAACAGGAGCTATGCCTAATCAACAGGCAATTTTGACTGAATTGAAAGATGCAGTGGTGACTACTACTAAAACAGGAAAAGGTATTGAGGAAACAAACTCGAGCAGTAGCTCACTTGAATTTAAGAGGAGGAAAGTTATGAAGAAGTCTCCCACTCTTGATGTCACATTAGATGAAGTGATTGTGATTCCACAATGGGATCCTAATGTTTTATCTTATGAACAGATTGAGACTCTTCAAGAATTACTCAAGAGGAAGAAAAGGCAGGAAGAAATGAAAAGAGAGCAGAAGCAAAAACAGGTGTTACATGACATCAAGGATATATTTGTAAAATATTTTGACATGGAAGATGAAAATCCTCAAGCTCCTACTCTTGAACAGTTAGTTCATATTGTGCAGAAGGTAAATGATGACAACATTGAATCAAATGAGAAGTTATTGAAATGGTCCGAGAGGAAATTTGAGAACAAAGTACTGGCCAAAATCTCATAAGAGATTGCGACAAAGCAGGTTAAACTTTCTTCTCTTGTAGAAATTTTGGAGGAAGTTGCAACTAATGTTTATTCTTTGTATAAGAAGTTATGTGATGTCGAATTCTTCACAAAGGATAATCTTTAGGCTATAGAGAAATTGCAATTAGACTTGAAGTCAACTAGGAGTTCACTGAGTATGGATGCTAGCACTAGCTCCTTACATTTTAACAGATTGACTAATGCACAAAGGAGAATAGCCGAGCTCATGGTTGAAGATGGTCGGATATGGGACAAATTGATTACTATTCAGACCAACCTGATACCTCATCTGGAGGTAATTCATAAAGAACTTTCAGCTACAAAAGAATTGGTTAAGAGAAATGTAGATCTCTCTACTGCAGAAAGTTTAGTGAGTCTAGCTGCCGAGCTAGAAGTCAAATTAGAGGTTATGAAGTTTGTTAAGGAAAGTTGGGACACTACATTTGCTTCCACCTTAAAAATTCATAAATAGTTTTTGGATAAGTACAACTTAACCCCACCTACAATTAGTGACAAAAACAAGAGGGAATATGACAAGGATACAGCATAAGAGGAACAGTACAGGTATAATTGTAAATATTTTTTTTGAAGGCATGTATACTATGTAAATTTTTGTATATAGCATGGAGTACATTCCTAGGGGGAGATTGTTAATCCCTAAGTTTTGTTCATGATTAGTGACCAACACTTAGTCATTTACTTAGGCAGTTTTAGTTGGTTATCATTGTGGCCGAGCTAAAACTATTCAAGGTCGAGCAACATTTTTGAGCAGGAATACAAGTTGTCGAGTTACATCATGCTGAGCCGAGTAGAATACTTAAGTGCTGAGCAGCAGAGATGTTAAGTGCCGAGCAGAACAGTTTTTTCATACATGTCAAAATTGATTCAAACTTTGAGGTAAAATGTTTAGGCAGACTTGTATGAGCTTTGGACTGACATATGTCATCATTTAATATTTATCTACGGAGTTATTTACGCATTTAATTGTTTTATCCTATGCATGGCATGGAGCCAATCAAAAAATTAGAATGCCTTGGAGGCATAAATATTAGATATTGATCGTTGATCTAGATCTCGCCAACAGATCTATAAAGACATATAAGATTTCTTCTAACCCTATTATTAATGAGATACACAAAGAGAAAGGGGTTGTGTGTTCATGAGAGATGAACAGTGAGTTATTTTGAGAAGAAGCTTAGATCAAGAAGAGTGAAAGAGCAGTGAATAGCAAAGTAAAGACATATCAGATTGTAAGATCACAGAAGGTATTGGAAAGAGAAGATCTGTCATCAGCATCTGAGTACATAATGAAGGATCACTACTTGAAACATTCTAACAGGTGTATCAGGTGAAATCCCTTAACAGAGTGGTTCTAACAGACCTACTTTAAATCTCTTAGCTGAGTGCTTACTTTATTATAAGTTGAAATCCTTTCACAAGGTAGATTGTAATGATCTTTAGTTCTTAACCGAACAGACCTTTAACCAGGTAGATTGAATTTTTTAATCAAACTCTTGTAGCCCTAACAGGCACACTTTATTGCTACAGTAGTGAAGATTTTGTGGGTGTCATCCCCACCCCATTTTTACCTATTTGGGTTTCTGGGTTACCAAAATTCTGTGTTATGGGTTAAATATTTCATGTTGTGGATGTTATCTGATGTTAGGTTAAATTCATACATGTATGAATGTGGATCAATTTGTTTTAAGTGATTAAGTTATAAGATTTGATTCACCCCCCCCCCTCTCATTATCTTGCTTTCCCAATATTGTACTTCCAACAATCACTGGGTGATAGAGAAAGAACATTACCAAGCATAACAGAGTATGCAGAATCAGAGAGATTGAAGTTTATATTGATCAGAGGTATTATTGTGCTTAGTATAGATCTAAAAATCTGAAAACAGAGTTTTATTTGAATCAGATCCTTACTGTATCAATTTAATGATTGTTACAAATAAAACTCTTAACCGAGTGGGAATTAACAATATTTTTTCTTTTTATGACATTCAATGAATGTTGATTGCTTTCTTATTGACCCCATAGTGAATCATTGGTCAAGGGATAACTGTTAGTGATAAATCCTCTAACCAGTTCACACCTAACAGTGTGCTTTGTAACCTTTAATAGGGTTGTCTCTTCACCAAGCTCACTTCAGAAGAGTTAATTATTTTGGGTTATCGGTCCCAGGTGGTTTTTCCCTTAGAAGGGTTTCCATGTTAAAAATATATGTGTTAATGTGTATGGATGTGTTGGATGATAATCCTTAAAGGATCATAAGTTGTCATTAGTATAAAAGGAAAAAGTTTTGGACCGTCGGTCATAGTGTACATCGATAGATAGTTTACAGTGTAACCCGAGGAAGACAGTTCACAGTGTAAACCGAGCACAATGGATCATAGAGTAAACCAAGCACAAAATGTCTATAGAGTAAAATGAGCACAGCGGATCATAGAGTAAACCAAGAACAAAATGTCTATAGAGTAAACTAGGTAGAACGATTATAGAGACATCATCAAGCACAGTCTATAGAGTATACCGAGCACCAGTATACCAAGAGATAGTTTTATTTCCAAGAAAAGTGGATCTTATCTACACATCAGCTAAAGCACTTTAGTCTTTAAATTAGCTTTTTACTTAGCTGGACAACCATTTTTTGTGGATCAAGAACAACAAAAATTATGGATTTAATTAGTTTAACTAATTGTATTCATGCAAACTAGGAGATCAAGGTCAAGTTGTAAACCTTTGATCATTAGAGTTATCAAGAAAAGGTTGAAACCTAATTAGGTTATAATCTTGTATAAATAGGTGTAGTAATCAATCAAGAAGATGATGATTGTAGCCGCAGAGGACATCTAAGTATCAGACAGAGGTTTTCATACACAAGGACAGATAAAGAAGAATTCATTTTATCAAGAACTACATACAAGGCTACCAAGAAGAACAAAGGTATTATCCATCACAATAGGTGATACATATATTTTGTGAACTTAATGGATCTGTAATCAACAATTCAAGATTGAAATCTATCATGTCATAATTATTTTTGTCTACTCTCTAACAATTGTAGCAAATAGAAGAAATCTTTCAAGAAGGTGGACTTAATAGTCTTATTGTAAATCTCTTAACCGAGTGCACACATACGTTGTGTTGTTAAAATCTCTTAACCGAGTAGACTTAACAAGTCTTACATGTTACTCCTGACAGGGTAAGATAGTCAGAAGTGATCATAAATTGTGGCCTTAACCGACACCTTCCATTATGCAGATAGTGAAGCTTTTTGTGTTTCATCCCCACCGTAGTTTTTACCTTCTGAAAGGGGTTTTTTGCATTATCAATTATTGTGTCATGCGTAAATGAGTTTCATGAATGTCTCTATGTTTGTTTACATGCACTTACATTTATGTTATGATATTACATGTATGAAGTAGAAAAGCATCAATGGTTGATAATGCAAGTAAAGATTACTAAGGTTAATCAATAAAAAAAATTAAGGGTACTGATTCACCCCTCCCCTCTCAGTACACACCCTTCCATTATTCCAACAATTGGTATCAGAGCTAGATCTCTTATTTGGAAAATTTTAATCACTTGAGAGAAAAGATCATACAATGGAAAGGTATAAGCTTGATAAAAATATTGAAAATCAGAAGTTGCAAATACAAATTTTCTTTGAGCAATACAAAGAAGAAAGAATCAAAATGAAAGAGCTATTGGATGAAAGAAAAGTCATGGAATCTCGCTGCAATGAAATTGACTATCGTGAAGAAGAGATACCTGATTTATTTGATTCATCGGGATCTAGATCTGGTAATGCATCTGACACATCTGAAGGAAGCATTACAAGTCTAAATGAAATCAATCAACATATGACTGAACAAGTGAAGGTACTGCAAATCAGTCAAGAGACACAGATGGTAAGAATGATTGATGTTATGAATAATGCAAGATAAGCTGAACAAGAAAGAACTTTAGCTATTGATGATAGGAGAAAGATTACTGAGAAATTGTGAGAGAAATAATTAAGATATAGAAACTTACTGAACATCATATTGAGATCACCAATCAAATAGTTCTTATGAATCATGAGGCCAACTGAGTGAACATGGAACTTAATGGAAAATTGGAAGCTATTGGTGAACTAAAAGAAGAAAATGAGAAACTAAAGCATGAAGCAAAGATTCAGAAACAACATAATGATATGATTAGGAAAGCTGAAGACAGCACAAAGAGAATGGATGAATTTCTAAATGCACAGAGAAGACTCAACAACAATACCGGTTTAGGGAATACCGAGCATGGAGAATCATCATACCGAGATGATCAAAGGGATGTCTACTCAAATCCAAGAGAAAATAAGCATTCATGTAATCATTGTGCAAAACCAGGCCACACATCAAATGTCTGCAAGAGCAAGGCTAAAGGTATTCCTAAATCTACATCTACATTCATAGGTAATTGTTATAACTGTAACAAGCATGGACACAAATCACATGGATGCAGATCTAAGGTGAACAAACCAAAGAAGGAATCCTACATAGAAAAATATTGTCCTACTTGAAAAATGCATGGCCACACATCTCATGAATGCAGGAATAAGAAAAAGCAAGTCTAGAAACCCAAAGAACAAGAAAATGCATATCAACCGAGAAGAGTTGGCAACTCATATGTTTGGGATTACAACACCTGGGTAAATTGCACAGCATGTGGCAGATATGGACATATAGCTGCTAACTATATGAGGAAATGGACAAGAAGATCTAGAAGCTGGACTAACCTCGGAATGGCATGCTTATACTATCATAAGGTCAGTCACCTAAGAAAGGACTGTAGAGACCGAGTGATAGAGTCAAGCACTTTTGCAAATGGAAACACTATTGAATACATCAAGAGAATGAGAAATCAAATGTGGAGGAGAGCTTCATACAATGACAATGTTGGACCAACTACTACAGTTGGTGATGCCTCATCTAATGGATTAGGTGATTCCACCACCCCCACCTAATAAATACAAGTAAGTATGGAATTGCACTCTACAAAGCTATGTTTTACATCAGTTCAAACATTCATTGATAATATTCCAAATTAGCATTAATGATGATGAACTATGGTATTACATGTTATGTTTTGTGAATCTAGTTTGGTCGGTTAATATGAACTGAGCATAAATTGCATGTCGATAAACATATGAAAGATAAATGAGTTGACAGTATACACCGAGCATCGTCAGTAAACATATGGGAGACAACCGAGTTGACACCTTGTACCGAGTATTGAATACTCACCGAGTTGAAGTCTTTTGTACATTGACCGAGCATCATTTTTTTGTCGATCGAGAAGTAGGTGAAGCATTCAATGCATCACTTAGGGGACATTGTCTATAAAAGGGTCGATGAAAGCTCGTCTCATTCACCCAGTGATAAAGAGAGAGATTAGATTGAAAAGGAGAGACTAAGAAGCAACAAGATTGCAGAGCTACCAACAACAGATTCAAAGCCACTCCAACAAATTATGAGCATCTACAGCAAAGATCAAGTGAGTATCTAGACTCACCAAGCTAACTATTTATTTACGAAGAAGCCCTAATTTGTCAAACAATGGAAACCACGTCACGTTTCACAAAGATCAAGAACACAAAGGACAAAAAGATAGCCTTGATAAAGAAATCAACATGCGAAGAACCAAACTACAAGTTCTTCCCTGAGGTTTCTACTCAACCCGATGACAAGGGAGCATTTTCAAGTATTCCTCCTAGGGTTTTTCTAGTTGAAGATATTTGTGCATACATTCACTGCAAGGTTGCAGAGACCAGAGACCCTGAGATTAAGGAAGATTTCCAGAAGCTATGTAAGGATGGAAACCTACGGGATGAGTATAAGCACATGGAAGTAAAAGGGTTAACCAATGCCCTACTATTCCCAAAAGAGTTCAAAGCTGAGTGGATACTGATAGTACTCATCCAAGTACATGGTGGTAAAATATGGCTAGATGAACCCAAACCAATCATAAAAGATGTGACTCATGCAGTGATCGGTTATCCCATCACCGAGAAGGAAAAATCCCTAACCTTCATGCCCTGACATTGAAAAGCTAACTGGAGCTGAATGGGACGGCAGAGGGTTGAAACTCAATAAAATCACCGACCTCGAGATGAAATTTGGTGCATGCGTACTTGGGTACAAGATATTCCAAGAGAGCAGAATGAACAACATAGCATGTGGAGCAATTGGCAATGCATATAAAATTGTGAAGAAGGGACTGCAACTAGACATGTCTGAGTTGCTACTGAAGCAATTGGAAGAGAATATGAGAAAAATTAGATCAGTCAGATCTAAAATATGTAAGTCTTGTTCCCTCCTTATGTGCACATTCTTATATTTATAGAGCTTCTTTCCTTCAGTCGGTAATGTCACTTGGGACACAAACCAACCAAACACTGCATAGATTAGTGATTTCATTAAGTCACTAGGAGATAACTTTACACCTATAATGGATGAATACTTCACAACATTCAAGGATAGGATGTAGAAGAGGATGAGAATCCCTGATCAACTAGTAGAAAAATAAAAGGATGAGATATGCTTTGCAGTTGACACCGACTCACACTCATCAAACCTGCACAATCGAGAATAGCATGGTTACCACCACTAGAATATGAAATTGACATTGATCAAGCTACAAAAGCTATTTAAACCCTACTAAATTAGATAGTGGATAAAACCTTGAAAATATTTGGAACATATGAGGAAGCCAAGTCTAGAATCAAGACTAGTTTAGTAGTAAAGAAGATAGGCAGGAAGAAGACAAAAATAATAAACACTCTTCAAAAGAAACTGTCGGTAAATGATGAAGACTTAGAACAATCAGTAGATATCACCGAGGATCAGTGACCCATCGGTGAAGCTAAAGAGAAGTGATACAGATTCTACTAAATCATATGCACTACCTGTTAAGAAAACAAAGGTTACTGAAGTGACAGTTGCATCAAGAACAAGGAGCAAGACAACAAAAGAGGTAGACTCACCACCCTTGAAGAAAGGAACTGTGAGAACTTATCAGAAAAAGAATACATCCTCAACCGGGAAATCAATACCAAAACAAAGAAGGAGATATCTAAGAGGAAGAGAAGATAAGGATGATACAAAGAAGGATGAAAGAGAACAAAGACTCCAAGCAGAAAAGGCTAAGATACCTTAGACAATTGATGAAGTTGCAGAGTCAATGATAAACATAGGAAGTCTACAACATCATAAGCTTCAACAATGGGTAAATATGTGTACTGATGATCAAAATAAGATAGAAGAGGTCGTAATCAAGATGATGGTTGCATACAAGTATGTACCTCTACAATTTAACCAATGTATTCTGCAAGAGATAAATGATAAAATATCACTCAGGTTGACATATGCATTACACACGGAGAAACAGATGAGGGAGAGATCCCTAGTTAATTTCATGCCTGAGTCCACAATTGAAGAAATTGACTCAACAATAAAGGAGCATGCAAAGAATTTTTTTGTAAAGACAAGAGCATACAAAGTACTGCAAGATAGGTTAAAGGAGATTGATATAGAGAGTAATAATATTTGGACTCAAATATTTAATCCACCTGAGCAGATACTAACAATAACCAAAACTGCTCACAATGAAGAGAAGGTGGCCACACCGAGCCTCAAGCACATATTCATCAATGACACCGAAGATGTCACTCCCATTGACTTAACCACTGTCGAAGCAAGCAAAGTCATGGATGATATTCCTAAAATATTGCAATCATTAGGGGAAACACCATACATAACAATACAAGATGTCACTGAAGGTGATCCTACTAATGAATCCAAGGAAGATGAAGAAGTGACTATTGCCACCAAGAAAACAAAGGAATAGGAAACTACAAATGTTGCACAGGAAATTATACCAGGTAAACTTCCCTACTTGATTCAAGCAATCAATGTGATTACTAAATCACAATAGACACCATCGGAGCCTGATGAAAACATACCAGAGGAAAAATGTGATGAACATGGGGAGGAGAAATATACAAATGAGGAGCAGAAAGATACAACAGAGGAGAAAAAATATACAAGTGGAGAGGACAAACTGAGTGATACCACTGCCAAGAACACCAAAGAGGAAAACAAGGCTATAGATAAAGACAAGGTTGAAGTAGAGACGTCTACAACCAACCAACAGGTTCATACCGAGAAACATACCAAAGGCACCATACCTCCTAAGCATTCACCAAAATCAACAGAGCCAGAAAAGGATCTTCATATAATCCTTCATTCCCCTGCTTCCAGCACCATTCCCAAGAATAAAAAGAACAAGAAGAGCAAAGCACCAGTAACACTTGATGAGATCATTGACATACCCGACTGTGATCCAAGAACACTGGATCTTGAGTCACTAACAAAGTATGGAGAACTATGCAAAAGGAAGGAAATACAGGACAAGCTTAAGAAGGAGCACAAAAATTAACAAGTCTTGGATACTACAAAGGAAATCCTATTTCAAATAGTTCCTAACACACAAATTGATCAAAATTCCCCAATCCTTGATCAAATAGAAGTTCTGACCGAGACCATAACATCACAGAATGTAGAAACCGACAAGGTCATTGAAGAACATGAAGAAGAGAAGTGTCACTACAAGCTAACTGAGAAAATCAGCCAGGAAGTGGCAGAGAACAAGGTAAAACTTTATGAGCTAGTAACTACACTAGAACCAATCATATCAAAAGTAGTTAACTTGGTTCAAAATTTGTGCACACTAGAGAAATTTACTACCGAGCATAGTGAAAAGGTTGCTAAAATAAATGAGGATCTAAAAGCTAGTGCACAAAGTCTGTCAACCGAGCCAAATGCATTCAAACCGCATTATGAGAAAATTGTAGAATCAAAATGGTTGAGACTTGAAATTCAAAAGGAAGAAAGAAAAATCAGAGATGAAGTAACTGAGCTCCAAGATATGTTACTACTAAATCTCACATTGTTGCTACAACACATGACTTCGGAAAAGACTCTAATTGCCACCCCATAGATGTTAGTCACAGAGAGTATCTATGACATGTATGCCAGAATAACTTTGGAGAACATGACCCTTGAACACCTCAAGGAGAAATGGGAGAATATGATGGCATCCATACAAAAATCACATTCACACATATTTGACAAGTTATAAGTACTACATCTTTGTCATTAATTTCAAAAAAGGGGGAAAATGAATCTACCAAAGGGGGAAAATAAATGTACCAAAAGGGGAAAATGTACCAAGGAAAACATGTACGTACATTATACCAAGGCATGTACTTAGGGGGATTCATTGAAAAGGTAATTACACTTTTCGTATACAATGTACATATCAATTTTTGATACTAATGCCAAAGGGGGAGATTGATAATCCTTAAAGGATCAGAAGTTGTCATTAGTATACAAGGAAATAGTTTTGGACCATCGGTCACAGTGTACACCGACAGACAGTTTACATTGTAACGCGAGGAATACAGTTCACAGGGTAAACCGAGCACAGAATGTCTAAAGAGTAAACCAAGTAGAATTATTACAGAGACATCACCGAGCACAGTCTACAGAGTATACCGAGCACCAGTCTACCGAGAGAGTTTTATTCCCGAGGAAAGAGGATATTATCTACACCTCAGCTAAAGCACTTAAGTCTTTAAATTAGCTTTTTGCTTAGCTGGACAACCATTTTTGTGGATCAAGAACAGAGACAATTGTGGATTTAATTAGTTTAACTAATTGTATTCATGCAAACTAGGAGATCAAGGTCAAGTTGTAAACCTTTTATCTTTAGAGTTATCAAGAAAAGGTTGAAACCTAATTAGGTCATAATCTTGTATAAATAGATGTAGTAATCAATCAAGAAGATGATGATTGTAGCCGCAGAAGACATCTAAGGATCAGAAAAAGGTTTTCATGCACAAGGACAAATAAAGAAGAATTCAATTTATCAATAAATACATACAAGGATACTGAGAAGAACAGAGGTATTATCCATCACAATAGGTGATACATATATTTTGTGAACTTAATGGATCTACAATCGACAATTTAAGATTGCAAGCTATCAGGTCATAAGTATTTTTGTCTACTCTCTAAAAATTGTAGAAAATAGAAGAAATCCTTCAAGAAGGTGGACTTAAAATTCTTATTGTAAATCTCTTATCTAAGTGCACACATACATTGTGTTGTTAAAATCTCTTAACCGGGTAGACTTAACAAGTCTGACATGTTACTCCTAACAGGGTAAGATCATCAAAAGTGATCACAACTTGTAGCCTTAACCGACACCTTTGATTTTGTAGATAGTGAATCTTTGTGGGTTTCATCCCCACCGCAGTTTTCACCTTCTAACAGGGGTTTTCTGCGTTATCAATTCTTGTGTCATGTGTAAATGATTTTCATGAATGTTTATATGTTTGTTTACATGCACTTACATTTATGTTATGATATTACATGCATGGAGTAGAAAAGCATCAATGGTCGATAATGCAAGTAAATATTACTAAGGTTAGTTGATAAAAAAATTTAACAGTACTGATTCACCCATCCCCTCTTAGTACACACCCTTCCATTATTCCAACAGTTGGATTGTTATTTTTCTTTACACATTACTTTATTTGCATTGATTGGTAATCACAGTATTTGTTTTACTTCTACTCAGTAGATGAGTTTGAGATCACAATTTATATTTCACCTAGTTGATTTATATGTTTGAAATTGTTTTTATATACATCTCGGAGTATTTGGGACTGTAGGATAACTGGGACTAACTGATTCAGCCCCTTCCCCCCCCCCCCCTCTCAGTTATCTAACAGATATATCGTAGGAATTTAAATGCAGAAAGAGAGTTAATCAAGGTAAAGCTTGCTCATTAATAACCCATTTATTTTAAATCACCCATTAATCAGGGTTTGAACTCTCAGGAGATATTTCAAAATCTCAAGCAATAGAGGGAAGGGAGAAAATTGTGGCCACAATGAGGTAATTAATTGTCAATTTATAGATTTGCAAATTTTTCCATTGTTTCTTTGATGTGTGTGTGTGTGTGTGTGTGTGTGTGTGTGTGTGTGTGTGTGTGTGTGTGTGTGTGTGTGTGTGTGTGTGNTTTTTTTGGTGTGTGTGTGTGTGTGTGTGTGTGTGTGTGTGTGTGTGTGTGTGTGTGTGTGTGTGTGTGTGTGTGTGTGTGTGTGTGTGTGTGTTTGTGTGTGTGTTCCTAGAAGATAATGTTTATCTAGTTTATTTGAAAAACTAAGCTCCATTAGATATTGCTCTTATGCCTTTTTGGTTGGCGGTTGCAGTGATGTAGTAGTGGTAGTGGAATATATATGTGTCTCAAAAGAATTATATCATAGATTTTTTTGTGATTGAGAATTTAAGATGACCAAGGAGTGATAGAACAAGAAGAGCACAACACTATATTTTTAGTTTCCATTAGGTTAGAAAAGGTGTAAATGAGTAGTGTCTTGGGGATTATTCTAGCAGGACAAAAAAATGCCAACTAACAAGGCTTGGACAACCTTCTTCACTTCAAGCTCCACAGGACTCGGGAGGGTATTCCTTACTCTAAATCTGAACATATGATAGATTCATTCTAATGGCCAACTATAGACCTTCAAATGTAGATAGTTCTCAGATTTTATCATTCATGCAGTGAACAAGAAAAGAAATATAGGTTGATGGGGAAATGTCTATTACACACATTGCATATAATAATGTTTATTATTGTATTATTTCATTTTATTATGTAAATGTTGCACCTAGATGGATGTACGACATGTAGAGATTCTCATGGAATATTCTTGATGAGTTGTATGGTAAGATTGCGGTATTATTTGATGTAATTATTTAATATTGGGGAAATAAAGTACCCAATATTGAATGTGGTGGGTTAATGGGGTTAGGTAGCACATGGTTTATGTAATACCACTTGGTGGTTTTGTGGGAGTGTATTTCTATAAAACTAGCCACAAGTGTAGTTGTTGAGGTTAGACGAGTTATCCAAGGTAGCAAGGAAGGAAGCTTTGTAATGGGAACAATCAGAATTTTGTAAGTGAAGGCATTAGAGATGTTGCAAATTCAAACTTCTATAAATATGATGTCGACAAAGAAGTAAAATGATCAAAATTTGAAAATATAAAAACAACCCAGTTCATAAAATCAAATTTCCAAGCTCCAATCAAAATATTAGGTCCACACAAGCTAGTTTGGGTTTCCAAAAAATCCAAAATCCAAAAGATAGGTAGTTATCAACTAATTAGTTGATTAGTTTTTTCTCAAAAAAAATTAGTTTTAATAAAAGGTGGTATCTTTTCACCCCAAAGAGGTATGAAAACTATTCAACCACATATATATGTGGTGTTAAATTTAAAGATAGGGGGAAGCACCACATTATAAATATATCATTGTACTTGACCACTATGAATAAATAAAATACAGGATCTAGTCCTTTCTCTGAAATTGTGGTGTAGAATTATTTTCTTGTCAAATTGGTCCTTTGTGATTATTAATTCAAAGAATTAATTACCATTTTTTAAACTTGTGCAAAGGGGTTATTTGTCCTTCACACTAATTAAAATATCAAGAAGCATTTTCAAAGTGTTGTCCTTATGTTTATTGTCTGATTGGCTTTTTGAAACAGAAATTAAAATCAATTAGACTAATTGGTGTGTTGTGTACTTGATCATCTTGCATTTATAAGATTGAATGGTTTATAGTCTATCTAAAGGATAAAATATTGTCTCACAAAGCACATGAATGCAGATCTAGGCTGAACAAACCAAAGAAGAAATCTTACATGGAAAAACATTGTTCTACTTACAGCATGCATGGCCACACATTTCATGAATGTAGAAAAAGGATAAAGCAAGTCTGGAAACCCAAAGAACAAGAAAATACATATCAACCGAGAAGAGTCGGTAATGCATATGTTTGGGATTACAACACTTAGGTAAATTGCACAACATGTGGTAGATATGGACATATAGCTGCTAACTTTATGAGGAAATGGATAAGAAGATCTAGAAACTCGACTAACCCTGGCATGGCATGCTTACACTATCATAAGGTCGGTCACTTAAGCAAAGAATGGAGAGACTGAGTGACAGAGTCAAGCACTTTTGAAAATGGAAATACTATTGAATACATCAGGAGAATGAGAAATCAAATGTAAAGGAGAGCTTCAAACAATGATAATGCTAGACCAAGCACTATAGTTGGTAACACCTCATCTAATGGATCAGGTGATTTCACCACCCCCACCAAAGCAATACAAGTAAGTATGGAACTGCACTCTACAAACGTGTATTTTACATCAGTTCCTATATTCATTGAGAATATACCAAATTAGCACAAATGAAGATGCACTATGGTATTGCATGTTATATTTTGTAAATCTAGTTTGGTTGGTCAATATGAACCAAGCATAAACTGCACGTCGGTAACCATATGAAAAATAACCGAGTTGACACTGTATACCGAGCATCATCGGTAAACATATGGAAGAAAACTGAGTTGACACTTTGTACTAAGTATTGTATACTCACTGAGCTGAAGAATTTGGTATGTTAACCGAGCGTCTATGTTTTGTCGACCGAGTGGTAGGTGAAGCATTTAATCCATCACTTAGGGTATATTTTTCTATAAAAAGGGCAACGTGAACTCATTCGTTCACCCAATGTTAAAAATAAAATTGCAGAGCGAAGAAGAGAGATTCAGAATGACAACATTGCAACGTGATTCATATCATGTTTAAAGACACTTCAACAGATTTCAAGCAATAATAGTAAACATCCCATGAGTATCAAGACTTACCAAGCTAACCGGTTATTTGCAAAGAAGGCCTAAATTTAAAAAAAAATGGAAACCACTTCACGAACCTTGAAAATCAAGATGGAAAAGGACAAGAAGGTCATTATAATCAAGAACTTAACCTGTGAGGAACCAAAGTACAATTTTTTCCTTGAGGTTGTTGCTCAACCCGACGATAAAGGAGCATTCTCGAGTATCCCACCTAGGGTTTTACTGGTCGAAGACATCCATGCATACATTCACTGCAAAGTTGTAGAGATTGGAGATCTTGAGCTTGAAGAAGCTTATCATAAGCTATGCAAGGATAGAAAATTAAAGGATGAGTACAAAAACATTGAAGTGAAAGGGTTAACCAATACCCTATTGTTCCCGAAAGAATTCAAAACAAAATGGATTCATATTGTGCTCAGCCAAGTGTATGACGGTAAAATTTGGTTAGATGAACCTAAGCCAATCACAAAGGATGCGATTCACGGAGTAATTGGTTACCCCATCACCAAGAAGGAAAAATCCCAAAGACACCCTAGACACCCCGAGATTGAAAAGCTAACTAGAGCTGAATGGGATGGCAGAGGTCTGAAAGTCAATTCAATCGTCGAACCTAAAATTAAATTCGGTGCATATGTGATTGGATACAAGATATTTCAAGCAAGTAGAATGAACAATGTTGCTTGTGGATCTTTCGACATTGTATACAAGATAGTAAAGAAAGGTGTGCAACTAGACCTAGCTAAGCTACTATTGAAACAACTGGAAGAAAACATGAGAACAATTAGATCAGCCCGATCTAATATATGTAAGTTTGGTTCTCTATTAATGTGCACATTATTTTACTTCCAAAAATTCTTTCCTTCAGTCGGTAATGTCACTTGGGACACCAACCGACCGATCACAACACAGATTAGTGATCACATTAAATGACTAGGAGATAATTTCATTCCACTATTGGATGCATACTTCAATACATTTAAGAATAAGATGCAGAAGAGGATGAGAATCCCTACAGAGTTGGCTGAACAATACAAGGATGAGATATGCTTTGTAGTTGACACCGACACTACACTCATCAAAACTGCCAACCCTAGAACAACATGGTTACCACCATTGGATTATAAAATTGACATAGATATGGCTACAAGAGTTATTGAAGCCCTACTAAATGAACTAGTTGACAAATATATAAGAAGATTTGGCACATATGAGGAAGCCAAGTCAAGAATTAAGACTGGCTTAGTAGTCAAGAAAATAGGGAAGAAGCAAACATAAATGGTGAAAACACTTAAGAAGAAACTCTTGGTAACTGATGAAGAGTTGGAACAATTAGTTGAAATCACTGAGGATCAGTCACCTATCAGTGAAGGTAAAGAGTTAAGTGATTCAGAGTCTACTGAATCTGATGCAGAGCCATCACAGGCTAAGAAAACAAAAGTTACTAATATAGCAGTTGCATCTAGAATAAGGAGAAAAACAACTAAGGTAGACTCACCACCATTGAAGAAAGGCATAGTGAAAACATATCAGAAAAATAAATCCTCAACTGAACAACCATCACCGAGACAATGAAAGAAATATATAAGAGGAAGAAAAGACAAGGATGATACTGAAGAAGTAGAAAGAGAATAGAGAATCCAAGCAGAAAAGGCCAAAATACCAAAATAATTGATGAAATTGCAAAGTAAATCATCAACATAGGTAGTATACAACATCATAACATTAGAAAATGGAGAAATATGTCTACTGAGGATCAGAACAAAATAGAAGAAGCAATCATTTAAATAATGGTAGATTACAAATATGTACCTCTACAATTTGGCAATCATATTCCACGAGAGCTACAAAATAAAATATCAGCTAGGTGGACATATGCATTGCATATGGAGAAACAAATGACGGAGAAATTCCTAGTTTCATTCATGCCCAATTCCACAATTGAAGAAATTTCCTCAACCATGAAGGAGTACGCAAAGAAATTTTATGCAAAAACCAGAGCATAAAAGGTATTGTAGAACAAGCTCGAAGATATTGACATTGAGAGCAATAAGATTTGGACTCAAATATTTAATCCACCGGAGCAGGTACTAGCAATAACCAAGATTGCTAACACTTAGGAAAAGGAGGCCACACCGAGCCTTGAGCATATTTTCATCAATGACACTGAGGATGTCAATCACATTGACTTAACCGCAAAGGCAAGTAAGCCCATGGATGATATTCTTCAAATATTGAAATCATTAGGACAAACACAAGACATAACTATACAAGATATCACTCGTGGTGATTCTGATAATGATGCAAAGGCTGATGAAGATGTTAATATTGCAATCGAGAAAAAAAATGAAAAGGAAACTAATGATGTTGCGCATGCACAAATACCAGGTAATATACCTTTTTTGATGCAATCAATAAATATAATGACCGAGTCACAACAGACACCACCTGAAATAGAAGCAGAGAAACCAATGGACAAAGGTGATGGGCAAGGGGAAGAGAAAAATAATAGTGGAGAGGAAAAACCAAGTGATACACCCACCGAGGATAGTGGAAAGGCAGAGAAGGTTGCAAATCAAGAAAAGGTCGAAGTAGAGACTTCTAGAACCGACCAAAAGGTACTAACTGAGTAACCTAGCCATGAAACCAAACCTCCCAAGAAATCAATGATAGAAACCGAGTAACAAAAGGCTCTTGCTATAATACCTTAATCCCCTGCATCAAGCAACATTAAGAAGAAGAACAAGAACAATAAAAGTAAAGCCCCTGTTACACTCAAGGAGATCATAGACATAACCGACTGTGATCCAAGAACACTTGATCCTGAATCACTCAAAAGGTATGGGGAGCTATGCAAAAGGAAAGCACAATAGGACAAGCTCAGAATGGAACATCAAAATTCACAAGTCCTATAAAATGCAAAAAAGATTCTATTGCAGGTAGTTCCTGATGCCAAGATTGATCAAAATGCACCCATTATTGATCAACTTGCAGTTCTGACCAAGGCAATAACACAAAATAATGTAGACGCCGAGAAGGCAACTGAGAAAAGAGAAAAAGAGAAGTATCACTACAAACTCACAGAGAAAATCAGCCAAGAAGTGACATATAATAAAGTGAAACTTTATGAACTAGTAACTATATTAGAACTTGTTATTTCAGAATTAGTTACCTTAGTTCAAAAGTTGTGCACTATTGAAAACTTCACTACCTAGCATAATGAACAGATAGCTAATTCAAATGAGGATCTAAAAGATAGTGCACAAAGTCTTTCAACCGATCCAAATGCATTCCAACTGCATTATGAAAATCTAGTTGAATATAAACGGTTAAGACTTGAAATGCAAAAGGAAGAAAGAAAAATCAGAGATGAAGTAACCAAGCTACAAGCCATGTTACTACCAAATCTTGCATTGTTGATAATACACATGAATACGACAAAGACTCTAATTACCACCCCAGAGATATCAGTAGCAGAACGTATCTATGACATGCATGCTCAAATCACTTTGGAGAAAATGACCATAGAGAACCTAAAGGAGAAATGGGAAAATTTGATGGAAGCTATGAAGCAATCTCATTTGCACATTCTTGACAAGTTGTAAGTTATACATCTTTGTCATTACTTTCAAAAAAGGGGGAAACATGTACATACATTGTATCTACATACCAAGGCATGCACACACGGGGAGTGATTGTAAAAGTAAAACACTTGGTATATACTGTACATATCAATTTTTGATACTAATGCCAAAGGGGGAGATTGACAATCCATAAAGGATCATAATTTGTCATTAGTATACAAGCAAACAGTTTTGGTTAGTCATGATCATCGAGCGACAACACTCACCGAGCAACAACATTCACCAAGCGCAATGGTCACTGAATTGTTTTGAACACCGAGCAGTATATCAATGGAACACTGGTATACAGAGATATAACCGAGCACCAGTACACAGAGACATCACCGTGCACTATTCTACACTGAGACACAACATTTCACCAAAAAAAGCGGATCTCAAACTACACGTCAGCTAAAGAAGTTTAGTCTTTAAAATAGATTTTTGCTTAGCTGGATAACCATTTCTTATGGATCAAGAAAAGCATTAATGGTGGATTTAATTAATTAACTGATTGTATTCATGAAAACTAGGAGATCAAGGTCAAGTTGTAAACCTTTG
>MU226923.1:1160693-1172500 GCA_018584345.1 Thuja plicata | reverse complement strand
TGCGTTATCAAATACTTGTGTCATGTGTAAATGAGTTTCATGAATGTTTCAATGTTTGTTTACATGCATTTACATTTATGCTATGATATTGCATGCATGAAGTATAAAAGCTACAATGGTCGGTTATGCAAGTAATGAGTACTAAAGATTAATTGATAAAAAAATTTAAGGGTACTAATTCACCCCTCCCCTCTCAGTACACACCCTTCCATTATTCCAACATTTTTTTACTTTGTACAACAAGCTCATGTTCATGTGAGAATCCACATTTACATATATTCATGTCAAACGACTGATCTGTTGGAATACTGGGATCCCTAAGAGGGGGTGAATAAATGATCTATAAAATAAGAAGTCCTTAACCATTTAAAACTTTAACTTTAAACTATTTTCATATGTAGCCTTTAAACCATTTGCACATGTAGCAGATCATATGATAATATCAACAACATTGAATGTATATGCAACATGAAGAAGATATCATGAACAACAAAGCATATGCATATTTGGCACAATGTTCTATAGTGGAAAACCCTTAAGGGTAAAAAACCACTCTTTAAATTGTCTTTTATTGGTCCTTATAGGCAATTGTTTAGAGCACCCACTGTAGGAGCACCAAACCCTTAAAAATTAGAAGCACCCACTTCAAGGAACACCAATCCCTTACAATTCTAAAGCACCCACTTCAATACAAAAAAGAAGTAATCAATCAGAGGGAATCCTTATTAAAATACATTGTCTTTGACTCATAACAACATCTCATAAATCCATAACACACTGCCCAATTTTCTGAGACACTTTCAAACTCAACTTTGCACCTTCAGTAAAATCTTCTGCAATTTATTTATCAGTAATATCCAAATAAACTTCATAACAACATCATATGATTTCAACTGTAAATAAGATTATCATGTATACAATCTTCCTTTTATTCTGGCATAAGGAATGCATTATTAAATTAAACAAGACAACTTTAATCTCTGCCTTCAATAGTGCAAACTCAAAGTCATCAAATCAGTAAAATGATCAAATTGTCAATATACCACCTTACAGATATACCTATATATGCACTCTTCCATTCAGTGATAATACTTTTCATCTTTAATCAAACCTGAAACCTTTGTTATTGTCATAAAACTCCTGCAAACTGTATAAATAATCTTCTATGTCACTATGATAAAGACTTCATTCAAATATGCATATTCAATGTGATCAATCTTGTGATAGGCTGACAAACATGCCAAAATCTCACATCACAAACTATCAGACCTTTTCTCATTATTTTTGATAGATGTAAATACAGGTTTTGAATGGACCCCAAAATCATTTACAAAAGATTCTCAAAAAGGATAAGCATTAATAGCCCAGACAAATAATGAAAGCCTGCAATGAGACAAAAGGCAGGACCCCAACCAACAAGCTAAGAAACCAAAAGACAAAAAAATAGAGCTGGAAAAAAAAAATAGAACAACGACCAACAAACTACCAAAAACTGACCAGGAGCTACATTTTGTTAATTTTTGGCTTCTCGGCCTCATTCTACATATCCTCCATCTTTTAGATAGCATTTTTGATACTTTTCATCTCCTTAGGGGCTTTAGGTAGCATACGTTTGAGGCTGCTTCTAGTTCTAGTTCCTGGTCCTGAGCTCCCAGCATCATCAGCCAAAGTGATAGTATTATTTTCCAGCATTTTTCTCTCCAAGTAATTATAAATGGCTTTCAAGTTCATAACCGAGAATTTAAGTCCCTCATTACTGTGCTTCAGAACCTCGCTAATAATGTGGCCATTATAACTAATCTTTTCATTCATGTCTTTTAGATTCTCCTCCAGAATGGCTTTGATCTTAGCTTTCAGGCTTTCTTCCGATTTATTGCTATTTACCTCCATCAAAAACTTCATTTCCAGTTTTTCCAACCTGATTTTAAGGGCTCCATAGTATCCTCCATAGCCTTCAGGTGTTGTTTCATTTCTTGGATATCTTCTGCTATCCACTTCTCCATATTTATGCCATGACCCTTTTTACTGTTAATCACTTGTTGAATACAATCATCATAATCAAAACCCACAATGGTGCCTTTATCTATCGATTGCCCACTGGAATTTGAGTTTTCTCTACTCTTGTCTTCGGTGGTCTTCATATCTTTTCCAGCCCTAATATTCCTCTAGTCTCTGGCATTTTCCTTTTCACTGCTCTGGTCTTCTTTTTCCTCAGCATTATCCTCCTCCTCCCTTCCTCCTTCAGTATTTTTTCCTCTTCTTCTTCCCCTTCAACATTCTCCTCATTTTCCTCTTTTTCAGGGTTTTGGCTTTTAAAATTAGAGGTTTCCATTTCATTAGCTTGATCATCATCATTCTCTTTGATGTTTACATCCTTCTCATCCCCTTTAGGGGTTGAAATCTAGGCTTCCATGTCCTCCCTGCTTTCCATGTTCTTCTTCTTCTTTTTCATGTCCCTCTTCTGGGTTTTTTCCTCTTTACCATCTTCATTATTTCTTTTCCTTTTCCCTTTTACCCTTTTGGGTATCGGGTCAGGGATCCTATCCCAAGCATACTCCACAATAAGCATAATCAACCCTTCATGCAGAACAGGGTTGCTAGCTTCTTCCTATTATCCACAATGTTGTTATTCAACGAGTTAAGCAGGAAATAAGGGAAATAAACTTTCTTCTTATGCCTAAAATGGTTAACTAGCACAAAATGAAAATTGTAAATCTTTGAGTAACGCACATCCAGAGTGAAGTATTCAATCAGAACAGTCAAGATTTCGGCCCAAATGCTCTTAATTGTTTTAATATTCACATAGTCTCCCGTCCCTTTGTTCATAAGTGCTTCTTATTCAACACTTTTTGGGAACAATTTAAAGGCTAGTGTCCCCATTTTTTTACTATCCTTGTATAATTTCATGCCCTCTGAAGACAAACCCGTAATTTCTTCCAAAAGACTCAGAGTAAGCGGGAAAGACTTACCACCCATATTGACTTTCCCGTTCACCCAACCGTCTGCAAAACTCTTGGTAATATCTTTGTCGAAGCCATGCAGTATTTCCATGTAGGGGGTAACACCACCATGTTTCAAATTTTTCCAAACCTTCTTATTCCACCTCCACTTCTCATAGTCCAGCGGCTCCTCTCTTTTCAAACCACCACCCATCCTGCCAGAAGATCTCTATTTTCTCTTCTGGATGATAGCAACTTTTTTCTAGTTGCTTCGAATAGCTTTGCCAAAAATGACCAATAATTTGTGTGGTTTATGCTTAATCATGACACTATCACAACTCATCTGACAATTATCCCGCCTCCAAATGTTAAGTGTCCTTATCATAATTAATATTGATTACACCTTCCCTGTGGTTTAGTCTATCATAATTGATAAGACTCCTCATATCATTTATAAGATTTTCCTCTCTGATCCATTTCTGGGTGATATCACTTTGGGTCCCCACATTAGCCAAACCATCTGCCAGCTTATTTCCTTCATGGTAAACGTTGGAAATATAATTTTCCTAAAAGGTTTGGAGGATAGTAATAATTGACCTTTTCTCACTGTTATGATTAGACTCTTATTACAATAACAAGTAACATTGTCAGTTTTCAAACATACTCTCAGATCTTAATACAAATCCTCATATGCTATTGTGTATAAAAACCTAACTCATTTAATATGTTATCTTCAAACAATAACATATTATAAGCCCAGAGACATCTTTAAGATTCACTTCCCAACATGATCTTCTAATCACTTATTACATCCTTTAACAATATGCATTCTTTCTTTTATTATCTGCAAATGATAAATCTTATATAATGTACCTTTCTAACTTTACAAAATTTGTGATCATTTATGAAAGATCCTTCTTACCTCTGCCACTCTAGCATCATCTTGTATATCCTCTGCAACACAAATTTAATCCACTAGTTCTCCCATTATATCAATGGACATAAGTGTTCTTGTTATATATATCTGTATAAGATTAGTCAATAAAAAATCATCATTTGACCATCGAATGAATATATATTTATAAAGTGTCTATATATAGTTAAGAGGTTATGTTCGGTTACATCCTGTAGCCAACTCCCTTCTAGCATGGATTTTAAACAAACTAATTATTTCAATACCATTCAAATCTTTTAAATGTCGAATTTACCTTTCTAAGTCATGTTGCTCACCAAAGTTAAGGATAAATAACAATTTTGTATTTTTTAAGCCACTAACCACATTCTGTATACTCTAAATCACTGTCTCTTTTTCACATACTCGAGAGAGAATCAAAATTGTTATCATACAATTAAAATCAAATGTAACCGGTCTTCGTTAGATTGCAAACTAATCTTGTATACTCGATCACATAAAAAATATGATAATCTTCAAATGATGTTGACCACACATGTTTTTGACTAGTTAAGGCTTCATCTTCTTTGACAAAATCTTTAGAAAATATTATTTTAATTTTTTGTTATTCTTCCTATTGTTGTTTTGTGTACACTTTGCCGCTCGAGAGACAAAAGCTAATATTTACTTTCTTTTTGTTGTTGCAACCTTTCCTTCCTATCGTCATATCGTCTCTGTAGGATCAGATAAATAGCATAAAAGTAGAATCACGAATAGAAGTGAATCAAGAAGTAGTAGCAAAATAGATAGAAGCAATTAGATATTAGAAGAAGTGGAATCAGAAGTAGAGGAAATCAGTAGGAAGGCAATTAGAAGATAGTTACATAGAAGGAAACATTAGAAAGGAAGTTAAAATCATTCAAGTAGCAGTAGTAGATTAGTGAAATCAGAGATAGAAAAGATAAGAAGTAAAAGAATAATCAAGCAATCAAATCTATTCTCATAATTTATGCCATCTTGATAGATCAAATAAAAAATAGAAAGATGTCAATCTTCTATAAAAAGATTCAACTAGGGGAGATACATTTGGAGAATAGGTTCACCCACCTAGGTTCTGCAGAGCCTGAAGAACAGGGAAATTGAATCATACTGATCATTCTCGTTAGTTGGCCAAGTCACTTGACAATATTGATCATATAATTTGGCATATTCTTATATTTTTCCAATCTGTTGATTTGGGAACCAACATATTGGTGACTCCGTTGGGGAGTTGTGTATGAAAAATATTGTTACATTTTCCCTAGAATCTCTGGTGTTAACTTGTTGAATATTATAAATTTAGTTTTCCCCATCTGAGTCACACAACCAAAAGATTGCAGACTTAGTTGGGGAGGAATATAAAAAGGTCACCATTGGGAAGAGCCAGGAATTGTGCAGCTAGTTTCAAAGGTGGCTTCACTGGAGTGAAGAACCTAGAAAACAAATTAAAATTGTTCTCATCAAGAGGTGGAGACTCTAAAAATTAAAATGTGTATGTAGCTGAAAATTCTTTGATTGAAGTCATAAAATGTATCCATATATGCATCCATACGAGAGAGAAAACAAGTTGTGTGATCAATCTAAATTGCATAATAGAAGAAATTCTAGAATTGAAAGATATAAGGAAATGGATTTCCATGGCATCATTAGTTGTCCAAATGCTATTGCACCCAACATCAGAAATAAATTACCAACATTAAGGGGTACAAAGGATGAGTCGACAAAGGACACTTGCATCAATTTGAATACTTGATAGAAGACTATGAAGTTGATCAGGAAGATGTAGTTATGAAGCTTTTTGTGCAATCTTTAAAAGATGATACAAGAGATTGGTTTTCAGATTTACTACCATGCTCAATCAATTCTTGGGAAGAACTCAAATCATCTTTCATTGATCAATTTGGTGAAAGAATCAATGAAATAATGTTAATCAGAGAATTCAGTGATGTTCATATTAAAGAAGATGAATTAGTGTCAGCATTCAATTTAATATCTTCAAAATAATTCCTAAAGACATGAAGCCTAATGATGCGCTTGCATTATGTATTTACTTGGGTACCTTTGATGAAGAAATGAGTTACAAATTAAGGATAAAAGAACCAAAAAGTTTGCATGAGGCATTTGAAATTGCTATGAATATTGAGAATATGTCAAAATATGGAATGATGTGGAAACTTGAGCTAGAAAAAATAGCCTCTCATGTAAATAGACAATATGATTTGGAGGTTGACAATAGCATCACAAGTAGCTCCTAATTCGTTTCCCTTCTTTATAATTCATTCTATTATAAAGGATATAAGCATGTTGGAGTAAAATTTGATTCAAGATATAATGAAATATATGAGAATGAAATATGTGAGTCTCAAAATTATGCATATGAGTATCTACTTGATGAATACATATTAGAAAATAACAATGTGTGTGGCTACAATCCTGCTATCTTCAATCAAGCATCTTTCATCAACACAAATCAGATTGAACCCAAAAACTTTATACTCAAAACTCAAATAATATTGATGATGAAAGAGGAACAATCTCAAATTATGGTGACAGTGAATTCGCAGAGGCCCATAGACATCTTTATGATGAAAATAATATGGATGAGATAACTAAAAGTATGCATAACTCAAATCAAGTTAGTGGTTGTCCTAGCAAACATAAAATTGGTTACAAATCAGAAAAGGATTCACGTGTAGCATGTGAGTATGATGATGGTTGGAGATATGCCAATAATCTTGTTGGTGAAGATAATGGAGAAGTTGGGTTTTTTCATCTTCCTTCTATGTATGAAGATGTTCATCATGATCATTATTATATTAATGCACATGATCATGTTGACTTTGGCATGTTTGTCATTGATGTCAAAAGGTATGCCAGAAATGAAGTATGATGAACAAAGATGATGAGCATGGTGTACTAGATGACATGTTGCAGATCATAGGATTCATAATAGGTCTAATATGTGTAAGAGACATGTTATGCATATGTTAAGAAATTTGCATTCTAAGTTATTATGAATAATTTTATGCATCTGGGTGTAGTTGTAACACTCATGCTAAGTGTATTGTCCATGGTCATTACAAGTCATTACAATTATATAATAATTAAAAAATTCAATGTTTGATATATACATTTGAAATATTGTTACTAAACATAAACATTTATTCATAACAATCTAAATAGAACTTAGAAAGGAATTTGGATCTACAGTAAAAATCTTGCCTTTTGTCCAGTTCGTGACAGGAATAGAATAGTAGGGACAGTAAATAAACCATACTTTTGTATAGTTTGTGAGAGGAATAGATTAACAGTATATGGTGATAGGAATCCTGACTCCTATACAATCAGTGATAGGATATGATGACAGGAAGGAAAGGTTACAGCAACAGAATGCAAGTAAATTTTAGCTTTTGTCTCTCGGGCGACATGAAGTATACAAAACAACAACAGGAAGAATAAATGCAAATTAAAAGAACATTTTTTGAAGATTTTGTCGAAGAAGATGAAGCCTTAACTAGTCAAAAACATGTGTGGTCAACATCACTTGAAGATTATCATATTTTTTATGTGATTGAGTATACAATATTAGTTTGCAATCTAACAAAGACCGGTTACATTTGATTTTAATTGTATGATAACAGTTTTGATTCTCTCTCGAGTATGTGAAAAGAGACGGTGATTTAGAGTATACAGAATGTGGTTAGCGGCTTAAAAAAGACAAAATTTTTATTTATCCTTAACTTTGGTGAGCAACACGACTTAGAAAGGTAAATTCAACTTTTTAAAAGATTTGAATGGTATTGAAATAATTAGTTTGTTTAAAATCCATGCTAGAAGGGAGTTGGCTACAGGCTGTAACCGAACATAACCTCTTAACTATCTATAGACACTTTATAAATATATATTCATTTGATGGTCAAATGATGATTTTTTATTGAGTAATCTTATACAGATATATATAACAAGAACACTTATGGTCATTATGGTCATTGATATAATGGGAGAACTAGTGGATTAAAGTTGTGTTGCAAAGGATATACAAGATGATGATCGAGTGGCAGGGGTAAGAAGGATCTTTAATAAATGATCACAAATTCTATAAAGTTAGAAAGGTACTTTATAGAAGATTTATCATTTGTAGATAATAAAAGAAAGAATGCATATTGTTAAAGGATGTAATAAGTGATTAGAAGATCAGGTTGGGAAGTGAATCTTAAAGATGTCTCTGGGATTATAATATGTTATTGTTTGAAGATAACATATTAAATGAGTTAGGTTTTTATACACGATAGCATATGAGGATTTGTATGAAGATATGAGAGTATGTTTGAAAACTGACAATGTTACTTGTTATCGTAATATGAGTCTAATCATAACAGTGAGAAAAGGTCAATTATTACTATCCTCCAAACCTTTCAGGAAAATTATATTTCCCACGTTTACCATGAAGGAAATAAGCCGGCAGACGGTTTGGCTAATGTGGGGACCCATAGTGACATCACCTAGAAATGGATCAAAGAGGAAAATCTTAAAAATGATATGAGGAGTCTTATCAATTATGATAGACTAAACCACAGGGAAGGTGTAATCAATATTAATTATGATAAGGACACTTAACATTTGGAGGTGGGATAATTGTCAGGTGATTTGTGATAGTGTCATGATTAAGCATAAACCACACAGGATGGTTGGTCTTTTTTGGCAAAGCTATTCGAAGCAACTAGAACAAAGTTGCTATCATCCAGAAGAGAAAATATAGATCTTCTGGCAGGATGGGTGGTGGTTTGAAAAGAGAGGAGCCCCTGGACTGTGAGAAGTGGAGGTGGAATAAGAAGGTTTGGAAAAAGTTGAAACATGGTGGTGTTACCCCCTACATGGAAATATTGCACGGCTTCGACAAAGATATTACCAAGAGTTTTGCAGACGGCTAGGTGAATGGGAAAGTCAATATGGGTGGTAAGTCTTTCCCGCTTACTCAGAGTCTTTTGGCAGAAATTATAAGTTCATCTTTGGAGGGCATGAAATTATACAGGGATAATAAAAAAATGGGGATGCAAGCCTTTAAATTGTTCCCAAAAAGTGTTAAATAAGAAGCACTTATGAACAAAGGGACAAGAGACTATGTGAATATTGAAAAAATTAAGAGCATTTGGGCCGAAATCTTGCCTATTATGATTGAATACTTCACTCTGGATGGGCATTACTCAAAGATTTACAATTTGCATTTTGTGTTGGTTAACCATTTTAGGCATAAGAAGAAAGTTTATTTCCCTTATTTCCTACTTAACTCGTTGAATAACAGCATTGTGGATAATAGGAAGAAGGCTAGCAACCCTGTTCTGCATGAAGGGTTGATTATGCTTATTGTGGAGTATGCTCGGGATAGGATCCTTGACACGATACCCAAAAGGGTAAAAGGGAAAAGAAAAAGAAATAATGAAGATGGTTAAGAGGAAAAAACACAGAAGAGGGATATGAAGAAGAAGAAGAAGAAGAACAGGGAAAGCAGGGAGGACATGGAAGCCCAGATTTCAACCCCTAAAGGGGATGAGAAGGATGTAAACATCGAAGAGAATGATGATGATCAAGCTAATGAAATGGAAACCTCTGATTTTAAAAGCCAAAACCCTGAAAATGAGGAAAATGAGGAGAATGTTGAAGGGGAAGAAGAAGAGGGAAAAAATACTGAAGGAGGAAGGGAGGAGGAGGATAATGCTGAGGAAAAAGAAGACCAAAGCAGTGAAAAGGAAAATGCTGGAGACCAGAGGAATATTAGGGCTGGCAAAGATATGAAGACCACCAAAGACCAGAGTAGAGAAAACTCAAATTCCAGTGGGAATCTGATAGATAAGGGCACCACTGTGGGTTTTGATTATGATGATTGTATTCAACAAGTGGTTAACAGTAAAAAGGATCATGGCATAAATATGGAGAAGTGGATAGCGGGAGATAGCCAAGAAATGAAATAGCACCTGAAGGCTATGGAGGATACTATGGATCCCTTAAAAATCAGGTTGGAAAAACAGGAAATGAAGTTTTTGATGGAGTTAAATAGCAATAACTCAGAAGAAAGCCTGAAAGCTAAGATCAAAGCCACTCTAGAGGATAAGATGAAAGACATGAACGAAAAGACTAGTTATAATGGCCACATTATTAGTGAAGTTCTGAAGCACAGTAATGAGGGGCTTAAATTCTCAGTTATGAAATTGAAGGCCATTTATAATTACTTGGAGAGAAAAATGTTGGAAAATAATACTATCACTTTGGCTAATGATGTTGGGAGCTCAAGACTAGGAACTAGAACTAGAAGCAGCCTCAAACGTACACTGCTTGAAGCCCCTAAGGAGATGAAAAGTATCAAAGATGCTATCTAAAAGATGGAGGATATGAAGAATGAGGCCGAGAGGGCCAAAATGAACAAAATGTAGCTCCTGGTCGATTGTTGGTAGCTTGTTGGTCATCGTTCTATTTTTTATTTCCAGCTCTATTTTTTTGTCTTTTGCTTTCTTAGCTTGTTGGTTGGGGTCCTGCCTTTTGTCTCGTTGCAGGCTTTTGTTGTTTATCTGGGCTGTTAATGCTTATCCTTTTTGAGAATCTTTTGTAAATGATTTCGGGGTCCATTCAAAACTTGTATTTACATCTATCAAAAATAGTGAGAAAAGGTCTGATAGTTTGTGATGTGAGATTTTGGAATGTTTGTCAGCCTATCACAAGATTGATCACATTGAATATGCATATTTGAATGAAGTCTTTATCACAGTGACGTAGCAGATTATTTATACCGTTCACAGGAGTTTTATGACAATAAAAAAGGTTGCAGGTTTGATTAAAGTTGAAAAGCATTATCATTGAATGGAAGAGTGCATATACAGGTATATCTGTAAGGTGGTATATTGACAATTTGATCATTTTATTGATTTGATGACATTGAGTTTGCACTATTGAAGGCAAAGATTAAACTTGTCTTGTTTAATTTCATAATGTATTCCTTATGCCAGAATAAAAGAAAGATTGTATACATGGTAATCTTATTTACAGTTGAAATCCTCTGATGTTGTTATGAAGTTTATTCAGATATTACTAATAAATAAATTGCAAAAGATTTTATTGAAGGTGCAAAGTTGAGTTTGAAAGTGTCTCATAAAATTGGGCAGTGTGTTATGGATTTATGAGATGTTGTTATGAGTCAAAGGCAATGTATTTTAATAAGGATTCCCTATGATTGATTACTTATTTTTTGTATTGAAGTGGGTGCTTTAGAATTGTAAGGGATCAGTGTTCCTTGAAGTGTGTGCTTCTAAATTGTAAGGTGTGGCTGCTCCTGAAAGTTTGTAAGGGATTGATGTTCCTTGAAGAGGGTGCTTCTAATTTGTAAGGGTTTGGTTCTCCTACAGTGGGTGCTCTAAACAATTCCCTATAAGGACCAATAAAAGACAATTTAAAGAGTGGTTTTTTACCCATAGGGGTTTTCCACTATAAAACATTGTGCCAAATGTGCATATGCTTTGTTGTTCATGATATCTTATACATGTTGCATATACATTCAATGTTGTTGATATTATCATATGATTTGCTACATGTGCAAACAGTGTAAAGGCTACATATGAAAATAGTTTAAAGTTAAAGTTTTAAATGGTTAAGGACTTCTTATTTTATAGATCATTTATTCACCCCCCTCTTAGGGATCCCAGTATTCCAACAGATCAATCGTTTGAGATGAATATATCTAAATGTGGATTCTCACATGAACATGAGTTTGTTGTACATAGTAAAAAAATGTTGGAATAATGGAAGGGTGTGTACTGAGAGAGGAGGGGTGAATCAGTACCCTTAAAAACTTTTATCAATTAATCTTTAGTACTCATTACTTGCATAACTGACCATTGTAGCTTTTCTACTTCATGCATGCAATATCATAGCATAAATGTAAATGCATG
>MU226923.1:1125773-1143713 GCA_018584345.1 Thuja plicata | reverse complement strand
TATTTCCTTTTTCATCAAATAAAGTGCTTTAAGTGGGGATTTTTATTTATTTAATTAAAAGAGGGGTTTTCTTTATAATTAAATAAATTAGAAGAATTTTATTTAATTAAATAGGAGGAATTTAATTAAATTAAATAAGATGGATTTAATTAAAATGGAGATTAAATCTTTTAATTAAATAAAAAAGATCAAACCTTAGGAAATATTGAAATAATTGAATTAATTACAATTTGATCAAGGAAATTGATTTGAATTGAAAATGTTCCAAAGCATTGATTTAGGAATTTGATAAAATGATAAAATGATAAATGGGGGCCCATAGTCCAGGCGACCATTTTAGGGTGCATACAATAGCTAGTACCTGCTCGGGTGGATTAAAGATTTGAGTCTAAATCTTATTGCTCTCAATGTCAATATCTTCGAGCTTGTTCTGCAATACCTTGTATGCTTTGGTTTTTGCATAAAATTTCTTTGCGTACTCCTTCATGGTTGAGTCAATTTCTTCAATTGTGGAATTGGGCATGAACGCAACTAGGGATTTCTCTCTCATCTGTTTATCCATATGCAATGCATATGTCCACCTAGCTGATATTTTATTTTGTAGCTCATGTGGAATATGATTGCCAAATTGTAGAGGTACATATTTGTAAGCTACCATCATTTAAATGATTGCTTCTTCTATTTTGTTCTGATCCTCAGTAGACATATTTCCCCATTGTCTAATCTTATGATGTTGGATACTGCCTGTGTTGATGATTGACTCTGCAATTTCATCAATTATTTTGGTATTTTGGCATTTTCTACTTGGATTCTCTGTTCTCTTTCTACTTCTTCAGTATCATCCTTGTCTTCTCTTCCTCTTATATGTTTCTTTCGTTGTCTCGATGATGGTTGTTTGGTTGAGGCTTTCCTTTTCTGATATATTTTCACTGTGCCTTTCTTCAATGGTGGTGAGTCTACCTTAGTTGTTTTTCTCCTTATTCTAGATGCAGCCGTTATATTAGTAACTTTTTTTTTCTTGGCCTGTGATGGCTCTGCATCAGATTTAGTAGACTCTGAATCACTTAACTCTTTCCCTTCACCGACAGGTGACTGATCCTCAGTGATGTCAACTAATTGTTCCAACTCTTCATCAGTTACCGAGAGTTTCTTCTTAAGTGTTTTCACCATTTATGTTTGCTTCTTCCCTATTTTCTTGACTACTAAGCCAATCTTAATTCTTGACTTGGCTTCCTCATATGTGTCAAATCTTCTTATAGATTTGTCAACCGGTTCATTCAGTAGGGCTTCAATAGCTCGTGAAGCCAGATCTATGTCAATTTCATAATCCAATGGTGGTAACCATGTTGTTCTAGGGTTGGCAGCTTTGATGAGTGTAGTGTCGGTGTCAACTACAAAGCATATCTCATCCTTGTATTGTTCAGCCAACTGTGTAAGCATTCTCATCCTCTTCTGCATCTTATTCTTAAATATGTTGAAGTATGCATCCAATAGTGGAATGAAATTATTTCCTAGTGATTTAATGTGATCACTAATATGTGTTGTGATCGGTCAGTTGGTGTCCCAAGTGACATTACCGACTGAAGGAAAGAATTTTTGGAAGTAAAATAATGTGCACATTAATAGAGAACTGAACTTACATGCATTAGATCGGGCTGATCTAATTGTTCTCATGTTTTCTTCCAGTTGTTTCAATAGTAGCTTAGCTAGGTCTAGTTGCACACCTTTCTTTACTATCTTGTATACAGTTTCGACAACTCCACAAGCAACATTGTTCATTCTACTTGCTTGAAATATCTTGTATCCAATCACATATGCACCGAATTTTATTTTAGGTTCTATGATTGAATTGACTTTCAGACCTCTGTCGTCCCATTCGGCTCTAGTTAGCTTTTCAATCTCGGGGTGTCTAGGGTGTCTTAGGGATTTTTCCTTCTCATTGATGGGGTAACCAATTATTGCGTGAATCACATCCTTTGTGATTGGCTTAGATTCATCTAACCACATTTTACCGTCATGCACTCGGCTGAGCACAATGTGAATCCATTCTGTTTTGAATTCTTTCAGGAACAGTAGGGCATTGGTTAACCCTTTCACTTCAATGTGTTTGTACTCATCCTTTAATTTTCCATCCTTTCATAGCTTATGATAAGCTTCTTCAAGCTCAAGGTCTCCAATCTCTACAACTTTGCAGTGAATGTATGCATGGATGTCTTCGACCAATAAAACCCTAGGTGGGATACTCAAGAATGCTCCTTTGTCGTCGGGTTGAGCAGCAACCTCAGGGAAAAACTTGTAGTTTGGTTCCTCACAGGTCAAGTTCTTGATTAGAACGACCTTCTTGTCCATTTCCATCTTAATTTTTGAGGTTCGTGAAGTGGTTTCCATCTTTTTTTAAATTTAGGGCTTCTTCGCAAATAACCAGTTAGCTCGATAAGTCTTGATACTCATGGGATGTTTACTATTATTGCTTGAAATCTGTTGAAGTATCTTTGAACGTGATGTGAATCACATTGCAATGTTGTCGCTTTGAATCGCTCTTCTTTGCTCTGCAATTTTCTTTTTAACATTGGGTGAACGAATGAGTTCATGTTGCCCTTTTTATAGAAAAATATACCCTAAGTGATGGATTAAATGCTTCACCTACCACTCGGTCGACAAAACGTAGATGCTCGGTTAATACACCAAAGTCTTTGGCTCGGTGAGTATACAATACTTAGTACAAAGTGTCAACTCAGTTTTCTTCCATATGTTTATTGATGATGCTCGATATATAGTGTCAACTCGGTTGTTTTTCATATGTTTACCAACGTGCAATTTATGCTTGGTTCATATTGACCAACCAGACTAGATTCACAAAACATAACATGAAATACCATAGTGCATCTTCATTCATGCTAATTTGGTATATTCTCAATGAATATAGGAACTGATGTAAAATACAGCTTTGTAGAGTGCAGTTCCATACTTGTATTGCTTAGGTGGGGGTGGTGAAATCACTTGATCCATTAGATGAGGTGTCACCAACTGTAGTGCTTGGTCTATCATTATCATTGTTTGAAGCTCTCCTTTACATTTGATTTCTCATTCTCCTGATGTCTTCAATAGTATTTCCATTTTCAAAAGTGCTTGACTCTGTCGCTCAGTCTCTCCAGTCTTTGCTTAAGTGACCGACCTTATGATAGTGTAATCATGCCATGCCAGGGTTAGTCAAATTTCTAGATCTTCTTATCTATTTCCTCATAAAGTTAGCAGCTATATGTTCATATCTACCACATGTTGTGCAATTTACCTAAGTGTTGTAATCCAAACATATGCATTACCGACTCTTCTCGGTTGATATGTATTTTCTTGTTCTTTTGGTTTCCAGACTTGCTTTATCTTTTTTCTAGATTCATGAAATGTGTGGCCATGCATGCTGCAAGTAGAACAATGTTTTTCCATGTAAGATTTATTCTTTGGTTTGTTCAGCCTAGATCTGCATTCATGTGCTTTGTGTCCATGCTTGTTATAGTTATGTATCGTCTTAAAATGGAAGCACTTCCATGTTAAGATTGTTTAGCCCTCCTTAGGGGGTGTTTTGGACCATCATCATGTTGTCCTCTCATTTTTGCCCCTTTTCCATCTTTTGTGCCTGTTTAGGACCCTGACTGGGCCTCTCTAGGCACCATTTTCCCCACCTGGCATATTTTCCATGGGTATTAAACCCCTAGGTCAAGGTCGACCTTGACCTTGACCTAGGTCCCCCTTTTCCATTGGAAAGTTTGTCGGCTACGGGGGGAAACTCAAAATTTTATTTTCCCGCTTCTGGGTTGGCTGTTTAGGATTTTGAGGTAGCGACTCTTAAAAGATATTTAATATAGGTCCACTTCTAGGGGTATAGGCCTAATTGGAATTTAATTCTCCTATGTCGACCTCTCTAGAAGTTTGTGCCCTAGACTTGTACATAAGGAATCCTTCTCCTCTCATTTTAGGAGAGAGAGATATCATCTACGCATAACCTATCAAAGCGATCGTCTATGTTCAAACATCCATTGTTCTACATTCTTCTCAAGCATTCAAGTTCTTCATTTAAGATCAAGGATTCAATCATTCAAGCCTTTGAAGGGATTTGGTTCAAGCATTCAAGATTCAAGATTCAAACCCTAGATCTATCCATCATGATGGTGTGATATTCCTTCAAGATCCTTTGTGCATCCTCAAGATTCATTCATTCTTCCTTCAAGGTGGATTCCAAGCATACAATCATGGAGGTTTTGATTTACATTTATGGTTTTTAATGTTGAGTCTAAGCTTTCATATTAACTTATTTACATTTGAAATACAATTGCATATCTATTGAATATCATAGCTTTGTTGTTAGATCTACTTCTACTACTTGCTAGCATTCTCCATTTTAATTTTGATTTCAAGGTTAATTCCTAAATCGGGGTTTGACTAAGGCAAACCCCTCCCCCCAACAAACAAAAACCTTTTTTTCTTGTAGGTACAGGTACAAAATAGTGAATTGCATAGTAGATTCGGATACCCTTTTCGACAAACTTTCGGGATCCGTGAACAAAATTTCCGTTGGAGCAGCGCAAGTCAAGGTCGACATAAAGGGGTCAAGGTCAAACTGTATTTGGGTCAAGGTTGACCTAGAGCAGAAAGGGAAAGGATCTCTTGGTTTTCTCCGTCTCTATGTTTCTATTCTAGATCCGGTTACAAAAATTCCAGAAACTGAGTACAGACACCCGAAAACAAGTATTTCCAGATCTGCTACATTTCAAGATAAGTGTTTCATTAC
The DNA here is from genome assembly GCA_018584345.1 of Thuja plicata. NCBI lineage: Eukaryota > Viridiplantae > Streptophyta > Pinopsida > Cupressales > Cupressaceae > Thuja > Thuja plicata. The sequence continues at coordinate 1,138,927 of MU226923.1, read as the reverse complement.
ATCCTAATCTTTTAGATCTATTGTTTTACTTTATAATTAAGAAATGAGACCCCCCTTTTCCCTGTTTATCCATAATCAGTTGATTCCTCTGTGCATTGATCGTCTCCTTTCGGTTAATCAATTGGGATCTTCTTGTCTTGAGTTAGGAGGCAATATACAACACACACACACACATATTACAAGTTATAACAATTACCTATGAATGTAGAAGTAGTTTTAGTAATACCTTTTGCTTTTCTCTTGCAATCATTTGATGTGTTTCTTGGTTTTCCACAGTGGTTACCTGAATGCTTCTTTGGTCTTGGATTTGTGTAGACATTCCTTTGATCAACTTGGTTTGATGATTCTCCATGCTCGGTATACCCTAAGCCGGTATTGTTGTTGAGTCTTCTTTGTCCATTCAGAAATTCATCCATTCTTTTTGTACTGTCTTCAGCTTTCTTGATCATATGATTATGTGGTTGTTGAATCTTCGCTTCATGCTTCAATTTCTCATTTTCTTCTTTTAGTTCACCAATAACTTCCAATTTTCCAGTAAGTTCCATGTTCACTCAGTTGGCCTCGTGACTTATAAGAACTATTTGATTGGTGATCTCAGTGTGATGTTCAGTAAGTCTTTGTATCTCATATTCTTTCTCTTGCAAATTTTCAGTTATATTTCTCCTGTCATCAATAGCCAAAGTTATTTCTTGTTCATCTTGTCTTCAATTATTCATAACATCAATCATTCTTACCATCTGTGTCTCTTGATCGATCTATAGTACTTTCACTTGTTCAGTCATATGTTGATTGATTTCATTTAGATCTGCAATGGTTCCTTCAAATGTGTCAGATGTATTACCAAATCCAGATCCAGATGAATCAAATAGGTCAGGTATCTCTTCTTCCTGATAGTAATTTTCATTTTAGTGATATGCCATGACTTTTCTTTCAACCAATAACTCTTTCACTTTGTTTCTTGCCTCTTTGTATTGTTCAAAAAAAATATGGATTTGCAACTTCTGATTCTCAATATTTTTATCAAGCTTATACCTTTCCATTGTAAGATATTTTCTCTCAAGTGATTAAACTTTTCCAAATAAGAGAACTAACTTTGATACCAATTGTTGGAATAATGGAAGGGTGTGTACTGAGAGGGGAGGGGTGAATCAGTACCCTTAAAAACTTTTATCAATTAATCTTTAGTACTCATTACTTGCATAACCGACCATTGTAGCTTTTCTACTTCATGCATGCAATATCATAGCATAAATGTAAATGCATGTAAACAAACATTGAAACATTCATGAAACTCATTTACACATGACACAAGTATTTGATAACGCAGAAACCCTTGTTAGAAGGTAAAAACTGTGTTGGGGATGAAACCCACAAAGCTTCACTATCTGCAGAATGGAAGGTGCATGTTAGGGCTACAAGTTGTGATCACTTCTAATGAGCTTACCCTATTAGGAGTAACATGTTAGAATTGTTAAGACTACTCGGTTAGGAGATTTTAGCAACACAATGTATGTGTGCACTTGATTAAGAGATTTACATAAAGACTGTTAAGTCCACCTTGTGTAAGGATTTTACTGCTTGCTACAATTGTTAGAGTAACAAAATATATGACATGATTTCTTGCAATCTTATATTGTTGATTACAGATCCATTAAGTTCACAAAACTGTATCACGTTATTGTGGTGAATAAGACCTTTGTTATGCTCAGTAGCCTTGTATGTAGTTCTTGATAATTGAATTCTTATTTATTTGTCCTTCTGCATAAAAACCTATGTCTGATCCATAGATGTCTTTAGTGGCTACAATAATTTGGTTCTTGATTGACTAATACATCTATATATACAGGATTTTGATATAATTAGGTTTCACGCTTTTCTTGAAAAACTCTAAGATTAAAGGTTTACAACTTGACCTTGATCTCCTAGTTTGCATGAATACAATTAGTTAACTAATTAAATCCATCGTTAATGCTTTTCTTGATCCACAAGAAATGGTTATCCAGCTAAGCAAAAAGCTATTTTAAAGAATAAAGTGCTTTAGCTGACATGTAGTTTGAGATCTGCTTTTTCCGGTGAAATGTTGTCTCTCGGTGTAGACTAGTGCTCGGTGATTTCTCTGTGTACTGGTACTCGGTTATGTCTCCGTAGACTAGTGCTCGGTTGATATACTGCTCAGTGTTCAAAACAATTCGGTGACCATTGTGCTCGGTGAATGATGTTGCTCGGTGAGTGTTGTCGCTCGGTGATCATGACCGACCAAAACTATCTGCTTCTATACTAATGACAACTTCTGATCCTTAACGGATTTTCAAAAATTAGTTGAGAATATAGATCAGGTTTGGCACCAAGTTTCTTATCAGTAGGATGAAGACATAATAGAGATGGAAGATGAGGTTTTACCTGAGACTAATAGAAATATATATTATGGATAGTAGAAGGAAGAGGGATATATATTTGAGGATGACCTAAATTTTTCAAACTTATTGTATAATGAGGATGTTGAGGAAGATCGAATAATACTTTTTCAAGGAGTAGTGGAAGATAATTTTTGTAAGTTCTCCAATCCACTATATGAGGAAGATGATGTGTTTGTGAATGGTCAGGATTTCATATCAGCCTACCATGATAATTTGTACGAAGTTAAGATGAAGACACATACATTTGATAAGCATGTTGTGAACAATAATGATGATGACCATATAGAGTATGATGACACTACACAGTATATCATGCAATGAAGATATGGACCTAGAATAAGATTATGATTTTGAACTCAAAACTTGTGATGATCAAGAACCAATTGAATCATTCAGACATTATGACGTGATGTTATACTCAGCAGAAAAGAATAGCACAATTTATTGTCATGGTGAAAATAAAATGACTTCAAATCAAGAGGATGATGAATTGGTTCATGATTACTACCTTGTCAATATTAATTTCAATAATTATACTATTGATTGTAATGTTTATGGAATAAATGAGTACACAAGTAGTGAGGTGGATGGAGAAGTTAAGCATCATAAGCACATATGCAAATACAATTTTGAGTCTTCATGTTTAACACAACTAGGTTCTAACAACGATGGAAATCCTTGTGGCCAGAAAAGGGCATGGTGTGATGAGTATAACTATGGGCATACAAAATTTTATTGCAATATTACTCCCAATCAAGAAGATACAAATGTAGACGAGTTTGTAGATGCATTGTCAAATCTGGATGATTCCGAAGAAAATATGGATGCATATTTGTACAATAGAGTGAATTATTTAGAAATGCAGGAGCAAGTCATTTATGGTGATGAGAGAGGCACGAGTATTTTTGGACCTGGTTTTGGGATGTTTAATATTATTAGGCATAACAATCTAAGAGAAGATATCACCATGTTTTATCAGACATATCTCAATATTATTTTCAGATTGATGACATTGAAATGTGATGAAAATAAGATTTTTGATAGAGGCAAGTGTTGGTTTTATATTTTTGGTGGTCTGGGGCCATCAAATAATGTGTGATTGATTTTTTGAAATGAGATGTGCAATGACTCCATAGCCCAATGGATAAGGCACCTGGTATGCTTCTGCCAGAGATAGTTGGATTCTTGTTATGCCCATAAGGGGCATACGTCCCTGGACAAATTCACTGTTGGGACTCGAAAAAATTCAAATTAATGTCCTTTAAAACATTAATAATCCTTCATCATCCAATTTCCATACCCACACTGGTCATCACCAAGCCTTTGTATTTGATCATAAGCCTGAAGCTACCAAAGTGTTCTCTACATGTTAAGCTATAAATACCCTTATGATATCCAATACATTTCATAGATCTCATAAAAATGTAAGATTTACCCTTTTCCCATCATAATTCGCCATTTCGCAGAGATCATAAGGAGGAATTGTGAAATAGCGAAGTCGTCGCTATTTCGCAAGGCTCAAAACATTGGGTTGCGATATAGAAAATCTAGCACTATTTTGCAAGAAGCAAATTTCAGCAAACTGGTGAAATTGTCATCATTCTACGAGAAGCAAAACCCATTGTTGCAAAATGGAAAAATCTTTGTTATTTCACAAGATGAGAATTAAGAGCTTGTGAAATAGCGAAACATGTCGCTATTTCGATGGAGACAAATCGTGGCTTGGCGAAATGGTGAAAAGTTTCAATCAAGATAGTTGATGAGCTAATGGAGTACATGTGTAGAAAGATTATGTGGCGTACAACCTCAGATTATTTCCAATTCAAATTTGAAGGAGTAAGGAAGGAAGCTCTGTAATGGGAACAATCAGAATTTTGTAAGCCAAGGCTTCAAAGATGCTGTAAATTTGACCTGTTGTAAAGATGATACTGACAAAGAAAGAAAACGATCAAAAATATAAAATATAAAAATGACCCCGTTCATAAAATCAAATTTCCAAGCGCCAGTCAAAATCTTAGGTTCATATGCGCTGGTTTGGGTTTCCGACAAAGCTAAAATCCAAAAGATAGGTAATTATCAACTAATTAGTTGATTAGTTTTTTTCCCAAAAAAAGTTTTTTAATTTTAATATAGGGTGGTGTCTTTTCACCCCAAAGAGGTATGAAAATTATTCAACCACATATATATGTGGTGTAAAATGTAAATATAAGGGGGAACATCACATTGTAAATATATCATTGTACTTTGCCACTATGAAGAAATAAAATACAGGATCTAGTCCTTTCTCTGCAATTGTGGTGTGGAATTATTTTCTTGTCAAACTGGTCCTTTGTGATTATTAATTCAAAGAATTAATTGTCATTTTTTAAACTTGTGCAAAGGGGTTATTTGTCCTTCACACTAATTAAAATATCAAGAAGCATTTGTGAAGTGTTGTCCTTATGTTTATTGTCTGGTTGGCTTTTTGAAAGAGAAATTAAAATCAATTAGACTGAATGGTATGTTGTGTACTTGATCATCTTGCATTGATAGGATTGAATGATTGATAGTTTATCTAAAGGATAGAATATTGTCTCACAAATTTGTACATGAGGGTTTGAGGAGGGGTGACTTTGTTCCCAATAAGGATAAGGGATTGGTCTTATTCATAAAAGATATAGATTTCAAACAAAATCAATTATTACTCTCAGTATGATCAGATAAATAGCATAAAAGTAGAACTACATATAGAAGTGAATCAAGAAGTAGCAGAAGAATAGATAGAAGCAATCATATATTAGAAGAAGAGGAATCAAGAGCATAGGAAATCAGTAGGAAGGAAATTAGAAGATAGTTACATAGAAGGAAACATTATAAAGGAAGTTAAAATCATTCAAGTAGTAGGAGTACATACGTGAAATCGGAGATAGGAAAGATAAGAAGAAGAATAATAATAAACCAATAAAATATATTCCAAGACTTTATGCCATATTTATAGATCACACACAAAAGATCAAGAATTCAATCTGCTATAAAAAGATTCAACTAGGGGAGATATAGTTGGAGGATAGGTTCACCCGCCTAGGTTCTGCAGACCTTGAAGAGAAGGGGAATTGAATCATATTGATCACTCATGTTAGTTGACCAAATCATTTGGGAAGATTGATCATAGAATTTGATATATTCTTAGATCTTTCCAATATGTTGATTTGTGAACTAACATATCCAACCAGTCATGTGCATGTAATATGCTCAAACATTCACACCTATAGAAATGTGCATGTCGTCAAGCTCTTCAACTCATAGTGGACATATTTACCTAACTCATAATATATATGTGCAAGCATACTCCTCCCAAAAAGAGAAGATAGTTTTTTGCTTATCCATTCTCCAAATGACATGTGTAGAGAATGCTAAGAATGTGATGCCCTAGAAATATAGAGTAACTACTACCATAACAATACATATCAATATCTTCTTAATCAATGACACATCCTTACAGTCATACAAAAGTAACTCAAATAGTATCTTATATGTGAAATCTTAAGGTACTACGCTACCGAGGTAGTATATCTGATCCTCGTTGATCTTTGCATCTATCTATGATGTCTCAAATTTCACTGTCCTCCCTCAAACAAGAAGTATCAGAATCCGTTATACATTCTCTAATGGCACATTCATCTCCCCTATAGGAATATAGAAAGTAGATGTATCAACATCCTAGCGCTTCATAAGTGCCATTAGAATCGCATCATGATACCACATGGTCGCTAGGAAATACACCCAATATAGCCTAACATCTCTCAACATCCTTGGGTCCTCAATGTTTATGTCGTGTATCCCTCTACGGAGATACATCATGAATCAACCACATGCATGCGCTCTCATCTCAAGACACAATTGTAATCACAAGACAATGGTTTAACATTCGTATTTTATTTATACATCAAAGTGTTGTTGCCCTACATTCTACATGCTATCCTCCCAAGGTACAGAATGCCCTGGAGGGTATAGGATGTCTCTCAAGGTATATAATGCCCTGGAGGGTACATGATGCCTCTAGGAGTATAGTTCACACTGGAGGGTATAGGTGACCTCCAGGGGTATAGACCACTCTAGAGGGTACACATCACCTGTACTTGTTTGAATTGGAACATAACCTAGGGTACTATGAAAAAATAAAGTAAAAAATAGAATGTAGAAACTCAACACATTGACAAAATGGCTTATCTCATCCAGTGGTGCCCATCCTCGATTTCTCGCCTCAAATTCTTGAATCTCATAGAAATGATTGGTAGCTTCCTCGACATCTTCAATTATTCACTAAAATAATAAGACAAAAAAATTGACACTTTGAATAGTGAAGGTAAGCACTATTTAAGTGGTAAGTTTTCTAGTTTTCTTTTACTTTTTCCTTTTCGTTTATTAAATTTATAACTTAATCATTCATATCTCGAGCTAAAGAGCTCTGATTCTCACACTGTTTGTTGCATTGAGATCATGACTCAATTCCTTATCTATCCAAATGCTCTATAGGATGGTTTAAATTCATCTTGAACGCTATTGATAGAATTTGTCAACAAAATTGCATTCACAATTCATTGTGGTAAACACGATACTCTGTTTGACCTTCCTGGTTAGCAAGATGAAACAGGGGGGAATATAGTTACCCATGAATTTAATATATGGAAATATTTTCCAAATCTCAACATGAGATGGAAAATAAAACATTTATAATATGTTATTCCATATCTCAATGTGAGATGAACAATACTAACCAAATAACAATATACTAATCTATGTTAACCTCCTAACAACTAGGAACTAACATATTACTTTTTAGTGTTTACTTTTCACTTTTATTTTTGGCATTTACATGGGATTAAAACTGATAAAAATAATACTAAGCTAATAATCCTATGCATACTCTATGAATCCTCATCAATAGTCCTACCCCTCCCTGCTTAAAATTTGACCTATGTGTTGGCCTAGGTGGTCTCATCAAGCCCTCTACTCCTCCACTACTAACTACTCTCCTCAAATGGGTCTGATTGTGTGATTTGGCAGTTGACTCACTAGGAGCCCTCCAATTAGGTGATACCACACCCTCATATAGGTCCCTATAGTACCTCTTGTTTGACTCAGAATAAATGTAGCCCCAAACTTGCAACAAGCTCATCCAAAGCCTCAATGAACGCCTGGGATTCGTGATCATCCCTATGTGACCTCACAACTACCATATCCCTCTCGACTATAAGTTGGGCCACCCATGCATGTAGCGCTTATATCTCTACTTGAAGTGCAACTATATCATGTCCATGCCCTTTGGCTCCTCCAATGTCCTCTCTAAAAATGGGTATATCCTGAAGACCCTCATCCCATGTCATCTCATCCTCAGGTGTCTCCTCAACATCCGGTGGAACTTGTCCATACACCTATACCTATCATGTCATATGTGCTAGTACATACAAAGTAATCACCAATCTAGCTGAAATGCCTCTCCCCAAACCTCTTCAGCCATCACCATCACCTCAATCTCTATCAACTCCATCATCACCTCTACCCTTGCCTCGGCCTCAGCCTCGACCTCGACTTCTCAGTCTCCCTTTCTGTCCCTGATCATGTGGTGCCTAAGGGATACACAACTAAATCTATAAGTGGCATATGTGTATGGGTAGTAAACCATGTATCATATGCATGTGTCATGTCCTCATATGTGACACCTAGACTTCCTCCCCATTGTACAAGTTGCAACTCATCAAACTCCTAAGACACCCACAGTGAGATGACTATCCCCAATCTGCAACCTCTTTGATGGACCTAGCAAAGTATGCCTCTCCAACAAGAACATCATGTTGCTCCCAAAATTGTTGCAACACCCTCTTGAACCAATAATATTCCAACTTTGGCCTATATGCCTAATCAAATATCGTATGTGCCAACGAGATGGAAGGTAATCCCCATTGTCATGCCATTGTTTAATGTACCTTTTTTGTCTCCAAGTAAAATGGAAGGTGATCCCTATCATCATCCCATGGTTGAATATGTATGTAAGGTCTCCAACTAAAACCCACCAATAAATTCAAGACATGTCACCAATACATTACATACCCTAATTAAGATAAATCCAAGACATGTCACCAATACATTGCATACCCTAATTAAGGCTATGTGACCACTCATCCATATATGTACAAACATGATAAATCCTCTCTAAGGTGTCTATTTGCAATTGGATTGCACACAACAATGTGCTCTTAGGCTCATACCTATAACGATGTCACTCCACCCCCAATCGAATATCTGCCCATGTAAAGAACATCATGTAATTGGAAAAAAAAGCATCACAAGCACACAGAGTTCCCATGCATACATTGTACCTTGACACATCATACCCTCTAGGTCTACTCCCCATCCAATCAGAAAATCGTGTCCTCGTCTATCTGGTACAAGAACACCCACAGTAATTGCACAAACAACTAAGATCAAGTGCTCATAATGGTTAACCAATATTTCATATTGGATCTCGTAATCCTCGATACCAAGACCCTTGGTTTTGAAGAACCTATTCCATGCAGCAATGGCCCACATCCAACTTGTACACAACCCTCTATCTGTAAATAGGAATACAAAGAATATGTCAGACATCCTTGAGTGCCATTGTTGCCTCTTGAGCAGGCAGGTGAAAGGAGTTGATTTTTGGGTATCGTCTCTCGACCAATGTAGTAATGAGACCCCTATTAGCCCCATCTTAGGCATGGACGTGATGTGGTTTAAACCAACGCATGCAAAGTATCTCGCTCCTCATTAGTCTAGTGATAACATAAAGCCAAACATGTAGGCCAACTCTCTTGTGTATACAAGGATCCAATACAACCTATATGAAATTAGGCATATTGTCAGTGAACACCAAAATCTAAGCCTAATTGACCATATTGAACAAAAAAATGTGCAATTCGGCTCAGTTTTTGAATTGACAATCAATGTGTCGCGAAAAACATTAAATGCAGTGCTAAGTTCAAAACAGGGTTGGTTTGAAACGTATTTAATTATAAACACAATAAAAGGAATCGTATGTTTGTAAATGTTGTCCTTAATATTAGTCATCATTATTAATTTAGTCTACTAAGGGCTTTGCCTCAACGAAACATGCTCACCTATTGAGTTGGCAAGCTCTTCAATAACGTCCTTAAAACACCACCTTGGCCTATTCAAATATTTAAAAGATGAAGGCAAACAAAACTTCAAGCAAGCATTCTACCACACCAATCTTACATGACACAACTCAATTCTAGACATCGAGCCTAGTTTTTAACAATCAAGATCAAACTCATTGTGCTTGAAATCTATCTATAAAATTTTATAAGATAAAGATAAAAGATAAATTTTATTAATGTCCAACAAGAGAACAGAAAGGGTCAAAGGAACTACAAAGAACACAAAAGTGGTCCAGCCTGTCGCAGGGACACCAAACAGTGCCCGAAGAAAATTACATTTCAAATGTTAAGAGAATTATCAGACCAAACCAAATAATTGTGAGAGAAAGGAAATTGATTAAAAGCATCAACAATATCATTTAACCATCGTCAATCCTATAACTAAGCCCCTCTATCATCTCATTTAGTTTTCACGTTTATTTGGGTTCAATTATCAATCCCAACTCTATTATCTTAGTAAGGTGGTAACTAGTAGCATCCATTTAATTAACCTAGAACATTAATGTAGTGTGATTCACGTGTTTATTTTAGAATTAATTAGTGAAATTAATTGCCTATGTTGAAATGTTCAAAGTTGCATTGGAAGCTTGAGGTGAGAAAGGGCATGCTATACAAAAGCCGAAGTGTTCAAATATAATTTGAAGCTTGAGATGAGAGAAAAAGCATGTTATATAATATCCAAATTAGGAGAAAATTTCAAGAATTTTTTTTAAATTAAGGCTTATTTTTCAACAACAAAAAAATGTGCTCTAATAGGGTACAAATCTACTGAGGCTTCTTATGTTTTGTCCTCCTTAGAATATATGTCTAGAAGATCTCTTATAATTGTTCACTAATTTGAAGAATTGGTGGCTACCAAGAATATCAAGAAAGAAATTATTTAACATCCACGAGGCTAAAGATAGCCTATGGGACAGACCACTTCACAAACTGATGTTATGCATTTCAACCCTTTTCTTATACAGTTTGATGATGAGTGCCCCGACTGCTCAACTGTCCCCTCTCAGAATAAATTCATCCAAGAGTTAGTTGTTAAAATATTTAGAAAATGTAACTCTCTAAATTCAAGGATGTCCTAATCAAGGCATAGATATTTTATATTGTGACTGGTTGGTTAACATGCTTGACTCAAAGATCCCTGAAGGTCCTTGCTGAAACAATATCCTACGCACCATGAAGTCTTTGCAAGTCTCTAGACTATGGATGTCCTAATCAAGGCATAAATATCTGAGATTGTGACTGGCTGGTTAACATGGTTGACTCAAAGATCCCTCAAGGTACTCAATCTTCATTGCTGATACAATATCCTACGCCCCATGAAGTCTTCTACAAGGGAAACTACAAGTCAGCAAAACACCTAAGACTACATCAATCTTTTTATTCAACATCATAGACGTAACATTAAAGAAAAATGCTTTGCAGTTATTGGCACATAATCAAGCTTATGACTTATTTACAAGGTTGTGCTCCAGAAAGTATACTAGAAATTAATAAGCAAGCAGCCAGTGCAGGAAACGAATCACAATGTAATTAATCAAAACTCAAAAACAAGCAGCAAAAGCAGTAGAGCGACATGATTGTTACAGACTTTTCCAAACTATAAATGCAACAATTAGTATCTCTTTGATGATAATTAATTCGTAATTCAGCTTGGAAGATAATAGAACACTAAAGGCCCCGTTTGTTTGCAGGAATTGGAAGTGACACTTCCCGGTTTTGGGAGTGACACTTCTCGTTTTTGCAAATCCGCTGTTTGTTTCTCTAAATTGCAATTCTGGATTTGTCAAGTAAAACCAGGTTTAGACACCAAAATGAGTGGCATCATCTTCCTACTAATAGATGGAATTAGAAATCATACCCTGGTTTTGATATAATAAGGTTTTGAGTCAAATTCCAATTCCCCAAGATGCAAAACCAGGATTTCAAAACCTGGTTTTGTGATAATAAGGTTTTCACTCGATTCCAATTCCTGCAAACAAACGGGGCCTAAAGACTTTTTAGAACAATTCCCAGAATATAAATCATTTTCTAGCACATTTGAAAAGTGGATAGACAACTCTTTGTTGAAGATATATTACACTTCTGATAAGGCTTAAATTTGTAGGGAATTTCATGATGCATACATTTCATGGTCATCAGCCATAACAAGTTTAACAAATGGTGTCAATTTTCACACTCTTATTCCTTCATGTACTTTTGTTATCAGTACACAAAATATGAGATGAGTATTTCTCAAAATAACCTTCCAAGAGCTGGAGGACTAGAATATTGCAACGTAAACCTCATTAAGAAATATCCAATGAATCTCAAAGGTGGAATGTTGGAGATCTCAGTTTTGTTCAGAAAAAATAAAAAAGAAGTTGCAAACTTCTAGAATTTACATGCAACTAGCAAATTTCATTCTCAACAGATGGTTCTTTTGATTCTGCTGAAGCTAATGTGAGTACCGGAGAAGAAATACGCATCTTTTTAGCCTTTTTCTGCTCCCGCCTAAGGCGGTAGTACTCACGTTGCCTCACCTTCCTGCTATTAGGATTTTCAGGTTGAGCCACACAAGGATAAACGCTCACCTGGGGCATTACAACAAGCAACAACCATAGAGTTAAAGATTCCATGTACTTGCAGAGAAATCTTTATACAAAATGTATTCTTCGTCCATTCTGTCATAAATAATGCAGCTGTCAATTTAGCAAAAACAAGAACAATCAACCAGAACAAGGTTGGAATGTCACCTTTTTCTTGTCTGGACCATATTTCTCAAACTTCACAAGACCTTCAATTAAGGAAAATATGGTGTAGTCTTTACCTAGTCCAACATTGTTTCCCGGATGAAACTGCACTTGAATTGGTAAAAACATCAATGAATATAAGAAATCAAGAAAACAAGTAATGATCAGGGTGCATTCTCTTTAATTAAATTCAGTGAACTTCAGTAAAAAGAAGAGATGTATCTAAGGATATGGGAGCCATAATAATAATATTTTGGAAGTAGATATCGGAATTATGTGAACCGCATGCAGAGCAACATGGTTTCACTTTCAACTAGGATTTTGGCTTCCTGAAAGGCCTTTCTGGCTTGAATTCTTCATCAGCCTTCAGCATAGTTGCCACGAGTGGTTAACATCTAATTCAAGATAGACCTGTTGCTATGTTCAAAACTAAAAAAATTAACGTTACTTCATATTTTACACTTATCCTCTAGGCAGAAAGGAACATATACAAAGTTTTTTAAAAATGTGATCAAATTTGTTAACATTGATGGCATACTTAAAAATACTCGTAATAGAATGAAACAATGCAAAATGTAAATGCTAAAATGCAGAACAAAAGGACAAAAACAAATTAACTACTAAAACCTAAGTTGCCGGTTCGGATTCTGGTTCGGATGCGGGTTCAAGATTCGGGTTCGAAATTCGTTCAAATTTTTTTTGGGCTGGGTTCGATTCGTTTTGGGTTCGTCCGTACAAGTTTTTTAAAAAAAAAAAAAATATATATATATATATATATATATATATATATGTAAACATATGCAGCAGCAAAT
>MU226923.1:1078750-1125723 GCA_018584345.1 Thuja plicata | reverse complement strand
TTCTAAAACACCTGCCGTTTTTCTAAAACACTTGGTGTGTGTGAATAAAACACAATTTTGGTGAGAATACGGTTTTAGAGAAACATTTAGGTTTCATTCGCATTAAAATAATGTTAAAAAACTTTAAAGAAAAATTAAAAAAATTGACTTTCGGTCAAATTCGCCCGACATTCGCACCAAATTCTGCCAAATTCGTTCTGGGTTCCAGCAGCTAAAAACAAATTCGCTGAAAACAGTGATAAATTCGTGCAGGGTCCTGCTCAGCGAATTAGGAGCGAATTCATCAGAGGAAAACCGAATTTGGAGCGAATTCGCACCGAACCCGACTTTGGAGCGAATCGACTTTCGACTTCAGCCTCCAGGCAGCGAATGTGGTAACTTAGACTAAAACCAATCGTGTATGTCAGCAGCATACAAGAGGTTGAACAGTACCACACACAAAATTTGGGTTAGCTCTAGACCCATATATCCAATACATACGGCTTAAATAGGCTTTAAATACACCATAATATGCCTAAGTGAGCTCTAAAAAAAAAAAGTAAATTCTTGAGAAGATGATATCTAAGAGTTATTGGGCAAGGATATAAGGAAAAGGCACTAAGAGGCTATATAAGGGAAAAGGGGGAGATAAGAGCATGAATTATGTATGTGCAAGAATAACTGTGGAAGATACAAAAAAATATGTGGGGAGAATAAGGAAGATGATAATGTGAAGGTAAGCATGAGGAACGAATTATACAACATATAAAGGATATTGTTAAAAACATGGAACATGGATGTATATTAATATATGAGCTTATGTGTATTGGTGTATATATGCGTGAACATTTCTTTAAATTTGGTTTACAACATATAGCAAAGTAAAAAACCTCGGACTCCAGTCAAGGCTTCTCTATCAAAATTGTACACGCTATATTAGCAACGGTTAAATAGACTTTACACAGATGATCTTGTGTACTGCCTGGATGAGACCAATCACATGCAAACTGCCTCAAAAAATTACGTCAATTAGTTTAACTTATATATATAATCAGTAAACTGAAATCCATCCAAATACATGCAGTCAGTGAAGCTCCAACGAACTGAAATGTACCAAAGTCTAACTTACATAATCAGTGAGGCTCTCCTGAACAAGGCTAAGTGTACATGTAAGATATTTACAAATAATAAAAGGAGATAATTACAGGAACGATTTTCATCATTTCCTCCCTGCTGGGATGAAATTGTCCCCAGCTTCTGCATGAGATGAGCAAACTTATATTCAAATGATGATTCCAAATGGAAGTTGCTTATCTCAGCCAAATTCCATAAAAACTCTGAAAGAAAAGTAGAAATTTATTTCTTGTAAATGTTGAATCCCATTGCTTGCTCTGTTGATCATGGATGTGGAGTGCATAAAGTAAGACACAATAGCTTCCTTCATTTAGACATCGGTTTACAGATGGCAGGAAGTGAAAAAGGGCAACTGAAAACCAAGAAACTTCCACAGAAATCACCAAAAGTGACTTTTGGTTGTGAGTAGCAATCTAAAATTATAGCAAGTACCAGTCTGAGAGTGTTTCAAGCATGCTTGAAGAACAAGTCAGCAACCTGTGGAGAATTCCTTGTATTGGTGCGTGCCATAAATGTTAGGATGTCACTCAAAAATATATTATCAAGCAGAGCAATAACATGTGAAAAATAACACACTGCTCAAATGATAAAAACTAATATATTTGCATTGATAGTAAGGGAAAAAGTATCACAGGTCTCTTCAAGGATGCAACCTCCTTGAGAGTAAAGCTTTATTTGAGAATGTGATTTCACGATGATCTTATTTTTATTACAACATAAAGAGAATTTACTCACAAGGAGACACATGAGGTATAGAAAATCTGGGAGAAACCTACCCACTTAAAATGAAATCATTACATTACTGCAATGTCATTTGAGGCATGTGGATAAATCCACATGATGTAATAGTCAATACCTATGTTACAAAGTTCGAGTTCAAGTTTGGCAACAATAAAATGCAAATGAAGTTCGGTGAGAGAAAAAAAAAAATTTAAAAGGATTAAATTCGCTTATATAAATTGATTTTAAAAAAAATATAAATTATAAAATTATAACAAATAAAACAATGTTAAATCTAAATAAATCCTAATGAATTTAGGGGTTCACCACTTAGTGTGTTGGTTAAGGGGTGGTGTTGTTGTTGTCCCCACCCAGGTTAAAACCTCTGCTGGGCCATTGTGATCACGGGCTTGTGCCTTCGCTGATGCAATGTGCTCGCGGGTTTGAGCCTCAGCTTTGTAATAAGGGGATGACCTCCCCCATTTGTGGCCTCACTGGTTCATAGCTCCAGGTCAAAAGTGTTTCACGTGAAGCCAGAGGGCGTGTCGTACCAACGTCACCAGTCACGTTAAAAGGTTTACTAGGCACTTAAATTTTTAAAAAAAATCCTAATGAATTTAAAAATATTATGATATAGTATGTTTCAGAATTTAATTTAAATATTTTTTTTATTGATATGTCAGAACTAGCGCAATCACATTGGCAAGAGATTGTAACACTCATTTCCAAGGAAAGGAGCTTCAAAGCCATGACACCAAGTAAAGCAAGAAAGCATGAAGCACTGAAATAAATTTTAGAAGCCCTCATAAAAAAGTGATCAACACAAATATGCTCAAATAATAGTTCACCTTGGTTCCCCGTTGTCTGATAATTATTGATCCAGCTTTTGCAGCTTGGTCTCCGTAGATTTTTACACCTAACCTCTTACCTATTGAGTCTCGTCCATTCTTTGTACTACCAGCTCCTTTCTTGTGGGCAGATTCAATTATTAAAGGTGTCTTCAACTGAAAAGAAGAGGTCAACTTCTGCTTTACTACGATAAACTTGTCCCCATTGAAAAAGGAAGATGAGCTGGATGAGAGAGAAAGTCCCTTCATCGCACCAACCAAGTTACTGCTTGCAATAAGTGTTGCCATAATGCTTATTCTGCAACACTGATATAGATAAAACCAAATAGCTTTCAGTTGGTCTCTTATTGACAAAAATACCAATTTAGAATGATGCAAATATCAAACTCATTTTTGGCATAACATACTTCGGATTTAGTCTATTTCATATTTGTAAACAAAATGGATTCCATCTTATCAACAATATGTGCATTCAATGACATCTATCCAGCTTTAGTAAGATCATAAGTAACAACTAGTGCCTAACAAATCTTAAGAGTTATTAATTATCATGATTCATTACTAAAAGATGTGACCTTTCACCTTGATGGAACAAATCCTACCAAAAATGCCCCAAAAATCCACACACAAATAACATATCAACCTATTATTTCATACAAATTTATCTATTCTAAGCATTCTTACTTTATATTCAAGAAGTAAATATTATACATTAATCATGCACATACTCATAGGTGCATAAGACACTTTCCAAGAGAAACAATCTACAATACTTGTACATTCTAATAATGCTAATCATAGATGGAAAATTTGCAGAGTACTCGGCGAGTTGCAAGGGCTCTGCAAGTTTTTCCCACTTTTACTCGCCATAAAAACTCACAGAGTTTTTGAGAAAACTCTCCAAAAACTCAGAGTTTTTGGGAAAAACTCGGCCAGCGTCAACTTCCAATGTTTCAAAAAAACAGCCCACAGATTTTTATTTGTCATTTGTTCACTTCTATTTTGCTGAGAGGGGGGAAATACTATTCCAAACACTTGCTAACTGATTTCCATGAATTTGAAGCAGATTTGAGGCCGATTTAAAATGGATTTGAGGTGGATATGAAGCGGAAAAATACTCTTCCAAACCCTTGCTAACTAGAACCATGCCCATCTGGATATACAGGCATCCGTCCTAAAGGTGCAGACTTCTAGGACTAGACCCTCTAGTTCTACCTCTCCCTTAGATTTTACAAGAGCTGGGAAGAGGAAGATGTAGTTGTAATGATGTATTCACTTTTAGTTTTACAAAAACTATTTGCTATTTTGCTTTCAGGTTTCCATCCATCACATTCCTCATGGGAATGCGATTTTGTACCCACTCTGCATTTAAATATATCTAGACTTAGCTTATTTCTTTTGTGTTCTCATTTATTGACTCATTGGATGTATCTTCTCATTGAATTTTGCAAAATAAATGCATTTCTAATTAAATTTAAACAATTTTTTAAGTTCCCAAATTTTTTGCCGAGTTTTTACCGAGAACTAGCCAAGTTTTTTCCGAGGTTTTTTTTCAGGCCTTGGCGAGTTTTGGGCTTTGGCAAGTTTTCCAACTATGATGGTAATCCATCTCAAGGATGTTGCTGCAACGTGCTTGCTGAGTATCAAAACCAATTAACAAGTAACTGATAGAGTATTAGCATACACAATAAAAGGTTACAAGTCTAGGTTTTTTAATTTATAGCCAATGGCAAAGGGAATCAATTGGCCATCATTGTAATTAAGACTCTGATTAGACAATGAACCCAAAGAGCCTAGCATAAAACGAAGTTTGACCACTTATCCAACCATCCAGTACCATTCCAATTCCTTGGCTGAGCCCCATTATATCCTTTCAAACTAGAGATACCTTCTGCATCTAAAAAAGAAAAGTTTTCTATAAACCTACCAACTATGTCATCAAATCCACACTACATTCAATGGTTGGGTAACATTCACATAGTTGGATTGCAGTTGAAGACTTATGCTGTCCATGTACCTGTTCCCAAATGTATGGCTAGTTATCATAAATAAACATTGAATGAGTAGCTTCTTATTATTCTAGTTTACATTAAAAAAACCAGGTAAATGTAAAACTCGTTTTATTCACAGTAAAAATCCTTATCCTTACAGTTATAGTTAAGATTTGGCAGAGAGGAATAAGGTTTGTAAGAAAAGGTTGTGTGTGCATCCATCAGTTTGTTCCTTTCATAAAATACACACAATCATCAAACCCTCAAACCAATCCTTTATTTGAAGAAGAATGCCTTGATTTATTAAACTGCTCATAAACTTAGAAAATGAATTTGCATCACCAGCATGGCAAAATCAACAGGGAACAAAGAGCTTCTAGCAATGCTATTTCATTTCCATGTTATTTTATTTTATACAATTATTGACAAAGTTGTAGAAATTCTAATTTCTTTGCATTAAATATATTTTCCTATTAAATTAAATATATACTGTCCTCAAATTTGCAAGAGATAACGCATGCAAGATTAAAACCTCATTAGAGAAAAAGAAAAGAATGTTACATACAAGAAGCAGAGCAGAATGGTGTGGAAAGAAGGATAGTATCAGATACATATATGGCAAACTTTCAAGATACCTTGATAAAGATATGTTAGATAAGGCAATTATAAAAATATACATATTTCCAATTATTTATGCAACTAGTATAGAACATAACATAAAAAATATTTATTTACATATTCTTTGGTTTTTATATTTTAGTTTATATTATTCAAAATTATTTGTTATACTATGTGTGTATGTGCTTATTTAAATAAATGAATATCTAAGGCGGTAATGGGGTGTTCAATTTTGTTTTTTGTTTTATTTATTTTTGCAAATTTTGAATGCTCTTTTAGGAACTGAATATGGCACCAGATTTATCTATTATGGCTCCTCTTCTTTCCTTCTACAAAGTAAACCTTATACAAGAGCACATTACCTTTCTTATGTGTGCCCACAGTTATTGACTTTTAAGGATAAAATGAACCTCTGAATTAAGCTACAAGTGTATCAAGCACGAGACTTTGAAAAAATATAGAATAAATTATTTAAATTTTAGGTTCTAAATATTAAATCCAGCCTACATATCAAGATCTACTGAAAAAAATGATTTAAGCCTTGCAGTCCCATGGAGAGTAAACACAGCAATTTTATGTGTGTCAATAACTACAGTTGTGAAGACAAAATTAACTTATCTTAAGTTGCTGCAAACTCTTAGTACCCCACCCCTTACCTTAGGTCTCTTTGACTAGAATGCATTTGTCATTTTAGCTTTGCCCCACAGGCTGGCAGGATTGCTGCTCTGGTACAATTTGTAATATCTCGTTCTCAAACATTTCTTATCTTGCCTTTAAACAGTAACTCTAGCTCAAAATGATAGTTGCCTTATATTTATATATATAACTTTATCTAAACTTATAAATTTTATTATAATATTCAGATTTATACCTTATGACATAATTCTGAAAATAGGAGTCATCTTGATTTTCTGCTATAATTCTCCTTCCAAATTGCAGCTTTTCTCCTTGAATGATTGGCCCTAATATCTACCCAAGTTAGGGGTTTTCATCCACCAACTTGCTAAGTGCAATTAAGGGGTTTCATCCTTAAATCTCTCAATTTTCCTTGGAGGGGTTTAGTCCTCTTTGGCCGTTATATTCACTTGCAAAAAGTCATAATATTCATTCATAATATTGATGCCTTTTTTCTCCCTGGTCCACCTTCCTTACATAACTTGCCTTTTATCATAGGACACAACCATACATAGGCCCTATGACCATTCAAAGCTTGACTTTAGTTGGTGTTTACTAATCATTTAATGAGTGCTGCCTTAAATATCTTCTACCTTAGTATCTTCTCCCAAGCGTTTTTTTCTAAATGACCCAATCTCTTTTCATTTGCTATATTTTTGTTTTCTTCCGCCTAGACAATGCTTACCTTTGTCTTTATTATGACAGACGGTTCGTCTTATTTGGCACCATATTTAATTTCTTTTGTGTTCTTTGGTGAATTACTTTCCAGTGGCAGGATTAGATTGTCATGCCCCCGTCCCTAAGCACCAAATAACAAATAAAATATATATGCAAGGCCAAAGATTGGCAACTATTAGAATTCATAACACTACTGATCCAATCAGTGAGATGTCAATAATCAAGAAAATCGTCTTACTTATAAGACTTCACGATTTTCTACGAAGGAATATATTAAGCCAATGGAGAAGGCAGCAATCATGCAGGATAATAGTGAATAAAAGGATGATCACTTAATAACAGTGATTACATTAAGAACAGTGAATTAACAACAGCGGCAAATAATAGAAGTAACAATATATTGGAAAGTAATTCTATATTAGGAGCGATTATTAATATAAGGGAAACAACACTTTTATTATACTAACAGCGATTAAGACACTTATAGCAGCGATTGGTTTAAAGAGATATTAGTAAGAATTGTGACCATCCGTTAAGGACAGCAAGTTCCAAAAGTTGTCTCTTCAAGAGACATGAAGATATGAAGGCAAAAGACCACGATGGAGGAAGGCATCAAGGAAACCAACTCAATTAGCATTGGTGCTCATAAAACAGATCAGTTCATAAGATATCAATGATCAGGCACATAGATCGATCAGATCAGAAATTTCTATTTATGGCAGGCAATAGCATTCTTGTTCGATTGTGGTATGCATGAGATATATGCTTAGTGTATGAATGATAAAGATATTGTCTAGAATATAATTTCTTATGTGCTTGTGTCATGGCCCCCCGTCTGAAACCCTAATCGCAGCCTAATTAAACAACAGATCACTGCCACAATCCTGGACAAAGGGAGCCATCACAGCTTTAAACAATTATGTATAGGCGATTAAATATGTGCAAGAGGCCGACCCAAAATAAAGGCAATTAACATGGACAGAATGCTAACTTAATTAATTGAAATTATTTAAAGGAGTCGACTAGAAGTTAATTATAAGGACACCGACTTGGCATATTTTAGATACAGCGATCCTTACATAAATTTAATAAGGCAGCAATCATGAAAAGTTATGTCTGTTTGTAGAGAGGCGGCCGTCTACAAGGGATGTTTCCCTTCATAAATGACTAGGAGGTATATATGGAGGGAACCAGAAGGAGAGGAAGGGACAGACTAGAAATAAAAACATATATAGCAGATATATGCAGAGCTAAGTATTGAAACAGTAAGTGATGAGCAGTAACAATAATATATCAAAACAGGGATCATCCAAAATTGGAGACAGCAATATAAATAGAGCAACAATCAGATTACTATACAGTATACAGCGATAGTATACAGATAACAACCAAGACAAGGAAACGATGGGAAAGGAATATATATTCAGACTTGGAGCAGGGACATAGTAATGAGCACAGATAAGAAGGAAGCCATCGATCAGCAGCGAACGAGGCAGGAGAAATACATAAAACTAGCAGCAGAGATAATCATTGAAGGAACAGCAGAAGCAGTCATACATACAGCAGAGCAATCTATTTGTTATCTCTTGGATTATTGTGGTATGATACAATAGTTATGTATATGTGCTTATGTCAATTATATATAGATTTGAATATATATGTTTATACCGATCATATGGAGGCAATAACCAACCATATTAAGGAAGGAAAGGAAGTGCAAAGAGGGGGAGGCCTCACTAGGTACACCACCTCATGAGATCGGTTAAGGACCGCATGAGACCAAGGGGGACAGAGATTCCACTCTTGGGCCTAGGGTTGAGTTAAGGGCACCCTATTGCAATCTTCCCTCAACCTATATGAGTTTGTTATTGAGGTAACTAAGAAAGGGGTCCTCAATCATAAGAAGAGAGAAGGATAGTGTGATGAAGGGGAACAGTGTACAAGCTTCACTATGTATGCCACCTCATGAGTATGGTTACGACCACATGAGGCCAAGGACAAAGTTTCCGCTCTTGGGCCTAAGGCCGGAGATAATTAGGGCACCTCATCATGTCCTTCCTATCTCAACAGGATCCCCAATCATAAGAGGAGAGAAGGATAGTGTGATGGAGGGGAATGATGCACAAGCTCCACTAGGTATGCCACCTAATGAGCATGGTTATGACCACATGAGGCAAAGGGGGACAGAGTTTCTACTCTTGGGCCTAGGGGCAGGAATAATTAGGGCACCTCATCACGTCTTTCTATCTCAACCCTCATTATGGTTGAGCCCATGAGAATTATGTGCTCTAAGTATTTCTCTCTTAACCCTAAAAATGGATGTATTACATGCAGCGGTCCCAAACTTGCCTAGACTCACCCAAACTTGGCGAGTCACGAGTTGGGTGACCCTGGGCGAGTCCCAGGGGCCTAGACTCGGACTCGGCCGAGTCCGAAGCATGAATTGCCCGAACTTGCGAGTCAGCGAATCCTAAAGTGACCCAGCGAGTCCCAATGACAGGACTCAGCTGGTGTTGTCAATCTAATTTGCCAAAAAAAAACATAAATATATAAAGTTTTAAGTAAACCTTTTTTGTGTTGTTTGTTCATTCAAACCATAAAAGGGACTTCATTTCATTGTATTGGCAAGAAAAGAAAAGTATGAGATTAGAAGAAAAACAAGATCCACAGAAGTGCAACCAGCAAGGAAGAGGAGCTAAAAATCTTCAACAAATCACATTGGGACAGGTAATACTTGCATTTGGAGCATCAAAGAGTCCATACTAGCAATTGCAAAAAGCTCTCATCTCATTTCAAGTTTGTTGGAAGAGGTAAGAGTGAAATTTTATGAATTTTTTTGTTTTTTTTTTGTATTTTCTAAACAACAATCTTCATTGTTTTTTTTTTTAACTTTCCAAATCTCAAAGTTGAATTTTGTCCTTTCAAATCCAAATTTCAAACTTCAATGAAAGAGCAATAGAAAACCCTACAATTTTTTTAGAAAAAATTGTAAATGTGCATTACAATTTTTTCTAAAAAAATGTAGGGTTTGTTGATTTTTCTTTCTTTGAACTTTGAAGTTTGACTTTGAATTTGAAAGGAAAAGAATCAAGATTGAAGAATTGAAAAGTTTTAAAAACCCTACATATTGTTTTTGGACAAACCCTATTTTTTTGTATTAGACTAATTAGTTTATAAAACACAATGCACAATTGGTAATTTTTTTGTAAAATTGTCTTATTGCAGCAGCCTTGACATTTTGAAAACCATATTTTTTTCCGATGTCTACTCCTACTTCTCCACCTAAACCTAAGGCTAAGAAACTAGGTCAAAAGGATGAAGCATGGATATATACCAAATAATTTCCTGGTAGAACAAAAGGACAAGTTAAATGCAAATATTGTAAAGAAATTAATCATGGTGGCATCAATAGATTTAAATACCATATTGTTGGGATACGTGGTCATGATATTGAGTCATGCCTTAAAGCACTTCCCGAGGTTGTTTGTGCATGCTATGTGGCACTAGATTTGAACAATTAAAAGAAACAAAGAAGAGGCAAAGGGAGGAGTTGCCAAGTATTAATTCCCATTCATCCACATTCGTAGGTTGTGTTGGAGAGGGTTCTTCAATGCCTCCATTTCTTCCTAGTTCTTCTACTAGTGCTTCTACTTCTACTCCTAGTGGCACTGTTAGCTTTGGTCCTAGAGGTCGGAAATCTAGGTTGGACAATTATTTTGTACCACACACTACTCCTGGTTCACAGCCCTCGCTTGAGAGCATGCCTTAGAGTAAGGTCCATGATGCTGCAAAAAAAACAATTTGCAAGTTTTGGTACTTTTGCAACATTCCATTTGTTGCAGCCAAGTAATTCTTTTTTATTTGATTGTTTTAATTTTAAATTTTATAGTTTGAACTTTGTTTTATCTAATGAATTTTTATAATTTTATTACATATACTTATCTTATTTAATCTATTTGTGACGGGTCTCCTTTCTCGCAAGGCATGATAGATGCCATAAACATTTGTGGGGCAGGGTTTAAAGCCCCTACTAATGCTGAGTTAAGTGGCCCACTTTTGTTAGAAATGGTTGATGATATAAAAGTTGAATTAAAGGGCCAGCGAGTGTCATAGAGAAAAAGGGTTGTACCATCATGACAGATGGTTGGACTGATAGAATGAATAGGACACTCCTAAATTTTCTTGTTTCCTGCAAAGGTGATTGATCATTCTACTTCCCTAAATGCATTGAATGATTTGAATTTGATTTAGTGATTAATATTTGAATCTTGTAATTTATGATTTAGTGATTGATCATTGATTTTGCTTTGTTTTTAGGATCCATATGTTTCTCAAGTCCATTGATGCTTCCTCACATGTCAAAAAGGTCGCATACTTATGTGAGGCTATTGAGGAAGTCATGCGTGAAGTGGGGGAAGAAAATGTAGTTCAAGTGGTGACGGGCAATGCAGCAAGTAGACTTTTGATGGAGAGACACACGAGCATTTTTTGGTCTCCATGTGCGGCCCATCGCCTTAACCTCATATTAGGGCATAGTGGCAAGCTTGAATGGGTCAAAACATGCGTTCATAAGGCTAAAAACATTTGTGAGTTTATCTACAATCATGCATCAGCCCTTAGCATAATGAGACATTATACGAGGCAGAAGAAGTTGGCTCGTGTTGGTATCACAAGATTCGCCTCAAATTTTATCACATTAAAATCCTTGATGCAGTCAAAGGCAGATTTGAGGCACATGTTTGTTGGTGAGGAGTGGACTCCCTCAACCTATGGTATGACCACTGCAAGGATTGATGTGGGAGATTGCATTTTTTATGAGCCAGGTTTTTGGACCCCTTGTGCAGAGATCGTGCAGGTAAACTTCTTATAAATTCTACATTATGTTTTAGTCTCTATAACCCAGAGACGAGTCTCCACCCCCCTGAGGCGAGTCCCAAAGATGGAGACGCGTTTCAAAGACTTTTCATGCTTCCTGAGACTTCATTTTCAGCTGGAGACTTCACTTCCGCGTCTCCCCGTCTCCTACTAGGTTTTTGGCCATCTCACACACATCTCCTCTGACCAAAGGCATGTGAAGGTTGAAAATAAAACAAATATGTTGTTTTTCACCATTCAGTAGCCATGGTGGATGAAGTGGTTGAACCGGATGGCCTTAATGAATTACCCCTACTTCTACTACCACCAAAGGAACCAGAGTTTGAGAATGATAATTATCTGGAGAGCATCATATGAGGACCTTGATATCAATGATCAAAACATTGAAGAGCAGGTGATAGATTTCTGATTTTCACTTTTTGTTTGCCTATTAGCATCAAACTATCAATATTTTGAATTTCAATATGTAATGATAATCTAATATGAAATATGTAGTGTGATTTTTAGCCCCTTTGACACTTAAACACAATGACATTTGACATTTTGATTTGTGTATTTATACTTTATAGTTAATGTTTTACTTTACCACTATACTAATTTTCAAAGTTCTATCATGATATTTTTGGAAATTATTATATTATATTAAAAAATATTAGCATCTCCAAGTACCCCGTATTAGAATATTGTAATGTTTCTTTAATGGTCATCTTAGTTAGTCTTTAGTTTGTTAGATAGTTTATATTTTCGTCTTTAGTTCATGATTGTTTCTTTTAGAAACATCGTCTTTGTAAATCTATATAAGGAGCTTTCATCTCCTCTGTTTAATACAACATCAATTTACCATAACAAGGTATCAGAGCAGGTCGATAAGATTTCATAAAATTTGGCAAATTTTTCCATAAATTTGTTTTTCGATTTTTTAAAATAAAAATCGTTGGAGGCATTTTAAGATAATTTTATGGATCGTCTTCGAAGATTTTTTATTTTTGCTGAAAATCACAAGCCTGGTTGAGTGTTTTGATCATGTGATTTCCTCGTTTGAGAGTCTCTGAATTTCGAGGGTTGCATATACTTGCATGTTTGTTGCATGTACTTACATGTTCTTGCATGTGTTTTTCGTGAGTTGCATGTTGCTTGCATATGCTATTTACCACACAAAGTCTCGTGTTTTGGCACATGAAGGCTTCTCTGATGGGTTTTCATAATTTTTTCCCTTAAAAAATTTCTGATGGGTTTTCATAATTTTTTCCCTTAAAAAAATTCTAATGGGCTTTTCATAAATTTTTCCCCTAAAAAAAAAATTTGGTGGGTTTCAATAATTGTCCCTTGACAAAAAATTATTTTGGGTTTATAATTTTTTCCTCAAAAATTAAGGGTTTGCTCCTAATAGGGAGAGCTCTTCGGTTTCTAGAAAGGTTTTATCGTTTTTTCCTTAAAAACGATGGTTTGTATGCTGATCCATGTCTCGGATTTTGTGCTAGCTATCTATTTGGTTTTTTGATTTTATCCTCAAAAATCGTTTCTAGATTTTGTAATTTGCAAAGTTGTGTGGGATTCCTTTGTGGGTTTTTATCATTTTTTCCGAAAAAAAAAATGATAATTTGTAATCTTGGGTTTGGCTATTTTTTCTCAAAAAATGTAACTTTTTGTAGTCTGTCTAGGGTGTCATGCTCTTCTGCAAAAGAAATTGGAGGGTTTGCCGATTTTTCCTCAAAATCATGGCAGCTATTCTCGGTGTGTGTCTAGCTACAAGGAGGGACAGGTTTATTATCCAACATCAAGTTGGATGTTTTGTGATGATTTCTGGCTAGAAGTTTTGTAGATTATGAGAGGGTTAGTGACAGACTCATCTCAGTGGCAGAGTCAGTGGTAGGCTCGTCTTGCAAAGAATTTTGAAGAAGGGGGCAGCCTTCTCTATTTTTTTTGGACGGATTTTGGCTACTCTTGGTCAATGACATTCTGCAAATCCAGGGAGCGTCTCAGCAGTAGTAGAATATTCTAAAGAATTTATGACCACAAGACATGTACAATCTTCTACAAGGTAATTAGATGATGATCATTAAGGGAGAGTATTATAATATTGTAATGTTTCTTTAATGGTCATCTTAATTAGTCTTTAGTTTATTAGGTAGTCTTTTAGAAACATCGTCTTTGTAAATCTATATAAGGAGCTTTCATCTCCTCTATTTAATACAACATCAATTTACCATAATACCCTGTCTCCTATATTTTAAAATTAGCCGCACTGGTACCAGTACCAGCCTCCAAGTACCCCTGTCTCCTAGAGACCTTGGTTTTAGTATTTACTTTTAATTTATATGCATATTTTTCTTTTGTTTGCAACTTTGAAATTTGCTTATTTTCATTCACACTTAACTGTTATTGTTTCACAATATTTGCAAGTCATTGAGCCCCTGGTAGTTCTCCTACGAGTTGCTAATGGGGAGAAGCCCGCAATGCGCTACATATATGAGGGCATGGATAGGGCCAAGGAGGACATTAGATCTGTATATGGAGGAGATGAGAGTAAAGTCCCATTTGGGCGATAATTTATAGGAGATAGCACCTCTGGCTTTATAGGCCCATTCATGCAGCTGCTTATTACTCAATCTGGCATACCATTTTCGCCCTAATTTCAAGGCGGATGAGGAGGTTCTTACTAGGCTCTATTCAGTGTTAGAGCAGATGTCTACTAGTGATATTGATATCAAAACTACACTCTGCGAGATAGAGGCATTTGATAATGCACAAAGGGAACTATTCGGTAGTCAAATGTGCAAAGTCACTCGCACAGAATTGCAACAAGGTAAAAATTTATGTTAAGTGCATAATTTGATTTTATAATTTAGTCTCAAAGTTGGAAATGAGACTGTTTTTTTTTTCTTATCTCAGATAGATGGTGGCAAATGTTTGGGCCTAAAACACCAAACCTTCAGAGAATTGCCATCCACATATTGAGCCAACCACGATGCGCTTCAGGTTGTGAGCGCAACTGGAGCATTTTTTAGCACATTCACTCGAAAAGGCGCAATAGATTGTCCGTGGAGAGGTTGAATGATCTAGTATTTGTTCATTACAACCTTCGTCTTAGAACGAGACAGATGATGGACAGTGACTAACCTGATCATGCTAGAGGAGGTCAATCCAGAATCCGAGTGGATCACTAAGCCTACCGATCCTATCTTTACTGACGAGGAGCTTGAGTGGATTGACCAGGCGAATAGAGAGATTGAGGTTGTGGCCATGGCAAAGGAGGATAGAACACGAACAGACAGGCACAGGCACAACTGATGTTGGTCAGAGTGGCATCTCACAAGCACAAACTATGGTTGTTCATTCATCCAGGACCTATCTTAGATGCCTTTGTAAGAGGGATGCAAGCTCCTCTGAGGTTGAGGCTGAGCCGTAGACTAGTTTTTGTTTTGATATATCATATATGTTTGAAACATTTGATGTCATGGATTTCATATTCCTTGAGTTTTATATGCATTTGACAATATTTATAATTATATATATATATATAAGTCTGTTATTTCCTTCAGCTACAATTTGTGTTTATACTTATGTGATCGATGTATACTTGTGTATGTGAACAAATTAGCTTTTGTTTGATGATATTATTGTGTATTTAAGCTTTATTCAATAAAGGGAGCATGAAACGAGATTTAAATCCTTAAAAATCTCTAAATTTCTTGGGTTTTTTCACTTTGTTGAGTCTCGGGTCCTAAGTCAGGTCAGCCTTGCCGAGTCTGCGCCAAGTCCGAGTCTAGGAACTTTGATTACAAGTATAATTATTATATTATTGTTATCTAATTTGATTGCAAGTTCGAGATGGGCTTATTTCATCTTATTTCTAGGTTAGGGTTATATCTCTAAATATATTGTGTTCCTCGTTTCATTTGGATTTGTGAATTAGAGTAAAGCATAAGGTGATCCTAAAAGGGGACATTACAATTTGATATACTTAATGATGTGAAATGCTAATCAATCTAGATTGTTAATTTATTTATTCTCCCAAGGAAAAATTCATATATGGGTGAGGAAGGAGATGTAATTGGGAGAACTAATATAGGTTTCCCCTCTAAGCACACCACCCCGAGTTGGCTAGAATTGTATTGGTTGGATGTCTCTAGCACTTGTGGACCAAGCAGTCAACTTGTCTTGGTTCGATGTTCTGTGCCCTTGGGCTTAGTTGTGGATGGCCTCAGGCACTCTTTGTGTTATCCTTTCAATCCCCATGATGGTTGGTTGTGGGAAGCGAAATAAACAATCGTATAAGGAATGGAAGGAAACATGTAGGGAGAGGTAGTAGACATGGGTTCCCCTGGATTAAGTAGTCCACCCCAAGAGATGGAATCATCACGAAATGTTTCTACCATGTGTGGGCCAAGGGGCGAGTTGTTTTGGTCGGATGTTGCGCACACTTGGGTTTAATTGGGCTGAACAGTCTTCTTCTATGATCAGGTTCCCATGAATTAAGTAGACCACCCCCAATGGATGGAATCTTCATGGGTGTTCCTGTCGCTTGTGGGCCACGGAGTAAGTTCTCTTGGTCAGGCGCTATGCACTTTTGGGCCTAATTCGGCTGAACAGTATCAGACATCCTTTGTGGATTTCCTCTCCAAACCCCCAATATGATTAATTATGGGAAATGGAACCATGGATGGCTATTGCATGATATATTTAAATAAGATGAGATGATTATTGTTATGTAAGTGCTTGTAATTGTTGATTGGAGCCCTAACCCTAAATAGAAATAATTGGTCTTATAAATTATATTTAAAATATCATCTAACATGGTTGCATTATCTAAACCAAGATTTAAATTGATAATTTGATAACTATATTACATTCCTTATTTCAATTAAACTTGTGATCTTAGGGCAAGATCTAGGATCCTCCCAAAAGGGGACATTACATATATTCCTGGTGTAATGGTGCGCTTTTGTTTTTCCTTAAGACCCACAAGAGACATATGAGAGAGCATTGGGTTAATCTTGTTCTAATTTCAAGGAGGGGAGATTACACTTTCTAAGCAACCACTACTCCACAAGTTAAATTTTATTTTAAATTATTATTTGCAATTTTGAAATGCAACAGGTTGCATTAAAATGAATTTAAGAAATCTACAGTAATTATATATTACTAAACTTCTTTCCACAAAGTAAGCTCATCATACAAAAAAATATGCAAACAATTTGCACTGGGTAACGAAAATGCAAAGGCTAGTGAGGAGCAAACATGGGTTCTTTACTAAATTATTCACATCATTTTAAATTATTTTTATAAACTAGTACATGTTTATTGTTGTAAATAAAGCGGCATTACTTGCCACTCTTATTAAGTGGGCTGTTTGTCATGTAAAGCATAAATCTGGTTTTGTGTCTAGGAAGACATCATGGTGAGTACAAATCTTCGCATCATTTACAAGTAGTTCATAACCCTACCACAATTTTTTGTATGTTTTGAATATTCACAGTTATTGTAGCAGTATTAGGGTGCAAGCCCAAGTCCTTAGAGAGTTTTCTGTGTAACCTTAATTTTAAATCATTTATTCTCTAAAATAAAGTAAGGTTACAAAAGGGTTGTGTTGA
This sequence comes from Thuja plicata, assembly GCA_018584345.1. NCBI lineage: Eukaryota > Viridiplantae > Streptophyta > Pinopsida > Cupressales > Cupressaceae > Thuja > Thuja plicata. The sequence continues at coordinate 1,108,611 of MU226923.1, read as the reverse complement.
CAGTAATCACAGTAGGTTTTGAGTCTTGCATTGAGGTAGTTGCTGTTGTTACATTGTCATGGCCCCCAATTTGACATAATGAAGCAGAGACTAATATATAACAATTGGTGGAGATATCTAATAAACCATTAAGCACAATGTGCAGATCTGCGACTAATATTTCCAGTGGAGAGAAGAAATCACAATACCAATTGAGATTTACATAAGTCACCAAGTAGCATGAATAAATATAGTAGGATATGATGCCGCCGAAACGCTGATTGCTATTGTGGGAAAAGACTTGACTTAAACCAAGACTATCGTTGTCTATATAAAGAATAGTAATCACTGGGAAATTGGAATAGTTTGGCATATTATCGATGATTTGGAGAATCAATAAGGAATAGTGGTTACTCAAGAACAATTAAGGAATAACAAATCATCACTATTCATGAAAGGTGTGATAAAGATAATTGACCAATCTACTATGAAGCAGTGCGATTAGTAAAGGCAATTGTTATGGACAGGCACAGGTCATGTCTCTTGCCACATGACTTGTCATTCCCACTACAGTATATAAAGACATGCCCAAATCATTCAATGGGCATCGAATCAGGGATTACAGATTGTATTTATCAGATCAATAAGTTCATATTTATCGGCTGGCAACAAGGTGTAACAGCAAGTTGGTAAGCTGTGACACATCTATGCATCAATACTGATTGATAGAATATTACATATGAATGCTACTAAGAATAATGAACCAATATATGGTCCAGTATATGTACTGTAGCTTCAATATCAGTATATAGTAGTGAAATCAGAAATATATATATATATATATATTCAGTTATTTTGTATTTTATTTATACATATCTATTTATATCTATTCATAATCCATCTGAATATTAATACACTCCTAGCCCATTCCTTAATCACTTGCTATTGCCCCTTAAGAGGATAGGTTGGTGTTGTGGAGGGAGAGGCGGAGTAAATCCTCACAAGGTAGGTGAATCCCAAGATGGGATATGGACGGGATCATGAAGCGTTGAGGGGAGCCTACTTGTAGATTGGTGTCCAAGCCCTGTGACAAGTAAATCCCCATCCTCCTTAGGGTTGATGATCAGGAGAAGTAAGGAATTGAGGCTTAAGTTTGTTAACTATCAGAGGTATTATGAATCCCTTGATGGCTTCTTAGTTTAATCTGATTTAAATGCATAGTGATGTATGTTAATCATTGGAAATTGGCAGTCTCCTAGCAGGGGACATTACATACATATTGATGACCATGGACTTTGTGGAGAAATCTGAGCTTTGTTAAGAGAGAGAAGACCTAGTAGAGCTATAATGTTTGACATAGCTTGGACTGGAGGATTATGAAATTTTGTTATATATACAAGCAAATTTGATAAACTCTCTGTATAGTAGAAACGCCATCTACTTGATCATCGTATTGTGGTTTATTGAAAATTTTAAAATGTAAATCTAGGAGTCATTTCTCAACCAACACTCTCTAGCTTACATTTTGTGACGGCTACCAAAGGTTGGCCAACACCACCACTGACCAGGTTTGCAATTTATGATAGTTATCAATGGCATTTTGTAGCCATTGAAAACAAAATTCTGCTCAAGGTATTATATTGCCTTCATGAGTTCTCCAAGTGCAATGATTTGATGGTTCTCATTAGACTTAGCAAATTTCTACACCTAGAAGACAACTGGGCAAGCACACCAAACTAGAATGGAAGCACTTGTTATGAGGATGGTTCTTTTCCAAGTTTGTAAGATAAAAAGATAAATGCTTTGAAATGGTGGTCCACTATGTCCAAAGATATATAGAAGTAGTAAGCTAATTCGCATGGTGCTTAAAGGTTTTCTCCTCCAATGTGGCTTTTCTAAAATGCAAATAGAGTTTTTGGGGCCTATTCGGAGAGACTCAAAATGAACTCGTAGGAATGTCTTTTCTTTAATGCAACTAATGTTCTGTACAACAAGTATGGATACAAGTTTCAGATTTTCTATCAATTGACTGATGAGCAGTGCCAAAGACTTGATGATTAATGGTTGCATAGGTGCCAAAGTCTAGAAGACTAGAAAGCTAAAATGCTTTAAACGGAATGTATTCAGTTGATTATTTATCCATTACAGCTCATTAGTCAAGATAAGATTGAAGAAGCTAAAGCTCATAGACATTACTTGTGTGAAATGACATGAAGAAGAAACATGTTGTGCACCATTTTGTAGTGAAAGCAGCTAAAACCCTTTAGGGGTGCATACAAAGCAAATTATAGGGGATTCTTTGTGCACCTAAACATGAAAAACAACACTAGGAGAAAAAATATGGATGATTGGAGTGCAAAAGAGACAAATGCCAAACTGTGCATTTTTTTTCATAAAAAAGATTTTAATCATTTTTTTGAGAGAAAGTTCTTCTTTGCAGTTATACAAACCTAATATTTTAAGGATAGACCTACTAGACACAATCATGTCTAGAATTGCTTCTAAAAGGATGTTGAATCATTTCAAATTAATGCAAAAGCAGAGATAGTAGCTCTATTTGTTTGTGGAAAGATATTCTCTGAAATGTAGCACCGCTGTTTTTGTTGAAGTAACATAGAAAGGAATGTAATTGTATCAAAAGCATATTGATACCCCATTGTACCGATAGCGTCCTAAGTTCCTAAACATGTAACTAACCATGTGAGATGCAGTACCCATCTTGAAAACCCAATTGTTTGTCACTTATTCAACACAATCTTTTAAAATTTTAGTCGTTTTGTGTCGCATCGATCCCGTGCCTTGTGATGTTTGGCCATTAAAGTACAAGAGCCAGTATGATGGCACAAAACTTGGAGAAATATAGTACACAAGTATAAAGGTTTGTGAAGAAGAATATGATAAGTTTAACATATGAAGGTAGCTCGATTTCTACTACTCACTCTGTGAAAATAGCCTTGGCAACCATTGTATTTACAACATCAGAAGTAGCTGTATTCATTCAATACTAAATAACTCTGCCAGAAAATTTGTCACAAAAATAACGTCAACACCAAGGAAAGCAAAGTAAATGTAAAATTCATTATGATTTAACGGTTCAAAATATCTCTACGCCAAGAAAAAAATAAAGATCTAACAGTAGGTATTGCAATAGTATTATATATAAAAACAGCCATAGATAAAGCACAGAACTAATTTAACAGAAAATAACAGAAATGCTTTCGAATGAAATAAAACAATACAAAATTGTCCAAACGAGTACAAATTCCACAAAAAAAAAGGAAATCACCGAACCATGGCAGGTGACTTACCGCGAGATTCTGACTTGCCGCAAGATTCTGCACAAATTGTGTTGTGCTATCAACAATGCCGCTGAGAAAAAAAATGGGTAGAGGTGCAGAAAATTATTACGAAAGCCTACCAAAGCAGATTTTTTTTAAATGAGACGAAGCAACCACTCTACCTGCAGCAGCTGCTTCAATCAATTCACAGTAAGCGAAAAGTAATCTAAAATAACCGGGTTTTAAAGCTTCTGGAATCTTGACGTCGAGACAAGATTTTGCAGCCTTCTAGACTAAAGTATTAGTTGCACGTTTTTATGTATGTTCAGGCAGGGGCGAGGAATGTTTCATTTGCCTAAAGGTTGGTTTTTCCAGGCGTGTGACAACTTGCCGGGTGAAAGCTGCTACAAAATATAGCCTAGTGGCTAAAACTCTTATCTACAGCAAAACAGAGTGGAAATAAATAACTAACAGCTCACCTGAACGCCCTTTCTGCGAATTGAACCCTCAATCGGTTAAAAATCCATAGCTTTTGAAAAGCTCCTGGCTTTGGAGCAGAAATCAGAATCTTAGAAGTGTATCCTCTTGTTTGGATAAGAAGAAGATTTAAAGTTCCACATTTTCTTATTTTGGAAAAAGAGATAACATAATCTTTCACAAAGGGTGAATTAATTAAATCATTGAAACATTAATCACAATCCCCCTATCGACAAAAGCTTGGTCAAGTAATTATTTAACGATTTAATCAGCAATAAACTCCGGGTTTTCGGGGTCTATTTCAATCATATTTATATAAGTTCGAATTCGGGCTAATTTTGCATCCCCTTGAGTGCTAGGGGAGAGGACCCAATACTTGAACGCGTTCTAATAGATGTAATAGCAGTTGTTAATTAAATACCCACACTTGTTGATTTAATATCCAATATTTTTAACAACATTGTACCAATAGTTATGACTTTAAAGTTTCTTTTGCTAATGATGACTACCCATAATTGAATGAAATGTGTCCCTTTTTCTAAAAAGCAACAAATAGTGTGATGCCACATCAGCTATACAAGTATGGGGGTCCCTAATGCACGACGATTGGTCTCACTTTTTTTTTGGGCTGTTTTGGACACCTTGAAAAAAAGCATGTTGATGTGGCATCATATTTGATGATGTGGCCCTAAAACCTTAGTTATAAGCAGGGGACTTGCCAAGAAAGTTGTTGTAAAAAAATGGGAGTGATTTGAATTTCCATGTAGGATTTTGAGAACCGCGAAGTTATGGTGCTCAACTACCGGATCCTCTCCCCTATGTGAATAAATTAAAATAAAAAGATCTTGTGAGGAGATATTTTCCGAGCAAATCAAATTTTGATATTGCTATCAGAATTCAAGTGTGTAGTTTTTGAGTCAAAGTCATTGACCCATGTTTCATGAGTAGTGGTTCACAAGAACCCGTCTCTCATGAGAATGAATGGAACACTCAGCACCATTTGAATCTAGGTGATGCTCACAGAGGTGAAGCATCAGGACTTCCTAGCAGGTCACTCATCCTAGTACTGCTCTAGCTTGAGTGCTTTTAATTATGGAGTTTCCTCCATTGTTAAACTCACTCTACTTGCAACCCCATTTGCAAAGCCTTCAGCAAGTGTTGTACCTTATGAACCATTCATTAGAAAGCCCCTTAAGCTTGTCAATTGATAAGTAGGAGATATTTTCCACACCAAGTCAAATTGTGATATTGCTATCAGGATTCAACAGTGTAGTATTTTTAGTCAAACTCATTGATCAATGATTCATGAGTAGTGGTTCACAAGAACCCATCTCTCATGAGAATGAATAGAACACTTATCACTCATTGCATCTATGTGATGCTCACAAAGGTGAAGCACCAGGACTTCCCAAGAGGTCACCCATCCCAGTGCTACTCTAGCTTGAGCGCGCTTAACTACAGAATTTCCTCCATCGTTAAGGGGCTTATCAATTGATGAGCTCGAGGAGCTTTATAATGAATGGTTCATAAGGCACAACACTTGTTGAAGGTTTTGCAAATGGGGTTGCAAGCAGAGTGGGTTTAATCATGGAGGAAACTTCATAGTTAAACACACTCAAGTCGGAGTAGTACTGGGACAGGTGAACTCCCTGGAAATCCCAGTGCTTCATCTCTGTGAGCATCACCTAGATGCAATGAGTGCTAAGTGTTCCATTCATTCTCATGAGAGATGGGTTCTTGTCAACCACTACTCGTGAAACATGGCTCAATGAGTGATGCAGGGGCATCCTTGGGTCATTGGCAATCTTGCATCACCCAAGAAAAAACAATCCTTTCAACTTTGTTCTTGTTTTCCAGTTTTGTGAGTTTCTTAGTGGCCTTCCTTGGTTTTGGATCATTTGTTGTTGTGAACTTTAGGGTTGGTTTTGAACATCTTGTTTTACTTGTGTCTTGGTTTAATTTGCACCTCATTTGGATACTTCGTTGTGGAGTTATTATAGATTCATGGTCAGTTATGTGTGTTCTTCATATTCTAACGGTCAATTGGAGTTTTCCGATCTTACGAAGCATTTCCCAATTGGTGAAGCTTGGTGGCTCATATTTTAATGTTCTTGAATCTTCGGTCATCGTTTCTCTTGGATCACGCATCATTTCTACATCTTGGCATTAAGATCTTATGATTTGGGTCCTAGCCTATATTTGTACATGTTACATTTTCTTTGTCTTGGAAAATGTAATCGATCTGGCTGACATATGTGTTGTGAAGGCTCTATATATTTTGGCTCTTGATCTTTGTTGAGGTAGCAGTGGTAGCTCGAAGTAAGATAGCTTTTGGAAGGTTAGAATTAGGGCCAAAATCTTAGATTTATGTTGTAATCAGACATGTATGTCGAAATTTTGTAATTTGCATGTTGCAGGCCAATGTGATGTAAATAGATGATTCTGTGTTAATGTGAAGATCTGTTATGGCATGTTGATTGTCTATTCTTGTTTTTGTGTTGGTTGTTTTTGTTGTGTTGACTCTTGTTGCATGGTTTGGACCATCTCCATTGGGGAAACTTCTGCCATGACTGTGTCAAGTGGTATCAAAGCAAGGATGATGTTCCTGTGTTAGCAGATCAAGTTCCTGAGCTTGCGAAGCCCTAGATGTGTTTGTTGTGGGGTGGCAGAGTGTTGATCTGGCACGCAATTGTAGAGGACTTGCGCAGGGGGATCATTGAGGAAATTGTTGTTGATTGAGAACTCTGTTTGGGTTGTTGAAGACATACTGAGGATGAACAGATCGTCGATTTGGAGGCAGACTGCAAGTTTATTTGATAAATCGTTGAGTGAGAGGCAATTATCACCTTGTAATTAGATAGCCGAAGCTGAGGAAGTTGCACCTAAGGATTGGAAAGATGTCGCCTAGAAGGATGAACCCTAGGAGGTTAGAACAAATGATGGATGACTTCAAGAATGAGATGAGGACTGAGATTCAAAATGCTTTGAATGGATTATGAAGGAATCCTGAGACTGAGGAAGAATATGAATAAGTTGTTGAGGATCTTGAGACTGCAGATATTGAGATCCCTTTAGGTGAGGAAAGATAGTTAAGGGCTATGACACAAGTAAGTAAAAGTCATAGGATGGAAGTTTCTACTTTCTCTGGTTCATTGCATCCTGAAGATTTGATACATTGGATTGGTGAATTAGAAGATTATTTTGAGCCTGAAGATATCAGAGATCCACAAAGGGTTAGGTTAGCACAGACTAAGTTGAAGGGTCATGATGCCTTATGGTGGAAATAATTACAGAAAGATAGAGAAGAGAATGGTGAAATCAAAATCACTAGATGGAGGGTAGTGGTTGCTAGATAAAAAGCTAAATTCATTTTTTAGGATTATGAATTGGAATTGTTCAAGAAGTTACATAACTTCAAGCAGAAGGATATGAGTGTGAAGGATTACATTAAGGAATATTATAAGATGGCAATCAGATTTGGACACCAAGAGATATCTAAGGAGAAGGTGGCTAGGTATGTTAACGATCTAAGATTTAATATTCAAGATGAGTTGAGTATGCTGAGGATTTATATAGTGGAGGATGCTTATCAGTACGCATATAAGGTAGAAGATGAGTTAAAGAGGAGACAGAGTAATCCTAGAGGAATTGAGAAGCAAGTGAATAGAAATGGAAAAGGAAAGAAGACCATTGAAGAGGAACCTGATCATAAAATACTAAGGAGAGGGGATGGTAGCAATAAATTCAGAGGTACTTGTTTCAAATGTGGTGGCATAGGACATAGAGATTTTAAATGTTCTGAAGGATCTAGTAAAAGCTTGCAGACAGAATCATGTGGCACATGAGGAACATGCTACTCATGAACTTATAGAGAGTGTAGCAAAACCTAAGATGGGAGAATCTCTTATGCTGGGGAGAATCATGTTGAATAAGAAGGAAGTTGAACCTATACAAAGGAGGAATTTATTTAGGACTGTTTGTAAATCAGGAGGAAAATGTTGTAAGGTTATTATGGATGGTGGTCATACTGATAATTTGGAATTAGAAGAGATGGTGCAGAAGCTTGGCTTAAGGAGGCTTAACCATCCTTGTCCTTATGGGATAAGTTGGTTTTCAGACGAACATATGGTAGAGGTGAAAGAACAGTGTTTAGTGAATTTCAACATTGGACCTAACAAAGATGAGGTATTGTGTGATGTGGTGTTTATGAGTGCTTGTCATGTTTTATTGGGCAGACCTTAGCAATTTGATAGGGGAGTTATCCATGATTGTAGAAGTAAATTGCCCACAATAAAGAAGGATGGAAATAAGTTTACTTTAGTTCCCTTCAAGGAGGCAAAGGGGAGAAGTGCAAGGAATCTGAGCATTGTGAAGAGTTACTATTGAGGGAAGCAAAATATAGAGGCTGGCATGGATCTGAAGAGTGATTTTGAAAGCAGATATGAGAATCAATTACTATCAAATAACAAGAAGGGTAAGGTGAAACAACATAAGACTTTGGTTGTTGATAAGACAAAGTCTTGTGACAGAGGTAAATTAGGTGTGTTAAAGAAGGAGGTGGTGGTAAGAATACTTATGTTGATTTAAGGTATGATAAACAAAGTAAGTTGATGGATCTGACACAAGAAAGAGGAGAAGTGCAGAGAAAGACAGTTGTAGATAAAGAGGATATTTGGATCAAGAATGGGCATGGTATTTATGTCTTGAATCCTGTCAAACGTTCATAAGTTTCTCTTATGGAATATTTTCTTCCCACCATGGGTGTCTGACGCAGGAGTGTCCTTGGGTCGTTGGCAATCTTGCATCACCAAAAAAAAAAAATTGCTTTCAATTAATTTCCTGAGTTTCTTAGTGGCCTTCCTTAGCTTTGGATCATTTTTTGGTGTGAACCTCAGGGTTTTCTCTAGAAATCATGTTTTACTTATGTCTTGGTTCACACCTCATTTGGATACTTCACTATAGATTTATTACAGATTCATGGTCAGTTCTATGTGTTCTTCATGTTCTAATAGTCAATTCAAGTTTCCTGGTCTTGTGAAGCATTTCCTGATCGATGAAGCTCGGTGGCTCATATTTCGATGTTCCTAGATCTTTCATCGATGTCTCTCTTGGATCATGCATCATTTCTACATCTTGGCATTAAGATCTTATGATTTGGGTCTTGGCCTATGCTTGTATATGTTACATTTTATTTGTCTTGGAAAATGTAATTGATTTGGCCGAGATATGTGTTGCAAAGGCTCTATATAATGAGACTCTTGATCTTTGTTGATGTAGTTGTGGTAGCTCAAAGTATGATAGCTTTTGGAAGGTTAGCATTAGGATTTAGATCTGAGATTTCGGTTGTAATCAGGCATGTATGCCGAAAGTTTGTAATTTTCATGTTGCAGGCCAATGTGACGTAAATAGATGGTTTTGTGTTAATGTGAGGATCTGTTATGACATGTTGATTATCTATTCTTGTTTCTCTGTTGGTTGTTTCTGTTGTGTTGACTCTTGTTGCATGGTTTGGAACATCTCCATTGGGGAAACTCCTGTCATGATTTTGTCAATGAGTTTGACTCAAAAAACTACACATTTGAATCCTAATAGCAATATCACAAGTTCTTATCAATTCAGAAATTGGACCACTGATCAAAGATAAAATTTAGTTAAAGGATTGTAGTTTAGTCAAGTGAGCAAAATTATTGAGGATTATGGTATGTGATATAGAAACCATTCACCAAAGTTCAAACCACCTAGAAGCGTGTTCGATCCAAGTTCAATCCCTTATTGTAATCCAGTATATAAAGATAGAGATGTTGACATCTATACATATTTTGACTTGTTTCTAGCCATTTGGATAGGTGACCGACCATGGGCGGGCACTAGCTCTATTATATGCATGGCATGAGAGTGGTAAGTTTTTCATGCCACATGGTGAATAGGCAGAGTGTCACCACTCTCATTTGAAATGCCACATGGTGAATAGGTAAGGTGTCATTACTCTCATTTCTAACATTTAATGCACATTGTCTCTTCTTTTCCTCACAGCCAACATCATTAACTATGAGTCTCTTCCTATTTACTAGTATGGAAAGGTGCCAAATTTCCATGCAGATGACCATTCAATGCTTTAGAACCTCACTCTTATTGCTCATTGACACCCCAATACAATGACATTTTTTTTTATTGTTCATTTCAGCAGACGCCAAAATGTGTTCAATTTTGTTCTATATTCACTAAGTCTTTTGCTAAAGGAATGGTCACCAATATTGGGTTCTTGCTCATTTCTCCTCTTCAAGAGCATCATAATAGCTGAGATAAGCATGGATCAATGAAATGGTCGTCAATGCTTCCCAATATACATTGTCTTTTCTTTGTTTTTCAATTGACTTGGTTGAATACTTCTCTGCTTCGATATTTGTAGGTTTGCCAAGGTCTTCCCAATAGAACATGACAAGCACTCATAGATACTACATCAAACAACACCTCATCTCTGTAAGGTCTAATGTTAGAGTTGAACAAACATCGTTCTTTCACCTCCACCACGTGTTCATCTGAAAACCAACTTATCATATAAGGACAAGGATGTTTAAACCTCTTCAATCCAAGCTTCTGCACCATCTCTTCTAAGACCAAATTATCAGTACTACCACAGTCCATAACAACCTTATAATATTTACCTACTGATTTACAAACAGTCCTAAACAAATTCCTCCTTTGTATAGGTTCAACTTCCTTCTTACTCAACATGACTCTCCTAAGCATAGGAGATTCTCCTATCTCAAGTTGTGCCATATTTTCCTCAAGTTCATCAGTAGCTCGCTCCTCATGTGCCACAAGATTCTACTTTCCCACATTCTTGTTAGATCCTTCAAAATATTGAAAAGCTATATGTCCTATACCACCACATTTGAAACAAGAGCCTTTGAATTCTTTGCTACCATTCCCTCTCCTAGGCGTCCTCTCATTAGGCTCTACCTCAAGGTTTTGCTTCTCTTTTCCATTGCTACTTGTTTGTTTCTCCTTTCCTCTAGAGTTACTTGATCTCCTCTTCAACTTATCTTCTGCCATCAATGCATACTGATAAGCTTCCTCTCAACTGTAGAATTTCGTAACATACTTAGCTCTTCCTGAATATTAAATCTCATACCAATAATATACCTGGCCACCTTCTCCTTAGATACATCTCGGTGTCCAGATCTGATTGTCATCTTATAGAACTCTTCTGTGTATTCCTTCACACTCGTGTCTTTCTGCTTCAAGTTCTGCAACTTCTCGAACAATTCTAATTTGCAATCCTCATGGAATGAATTTAGCCTTCAATCTTGCAATCATCACCTTCCATCTAGTGATTTTATGTTCACCATGTTCCTCTCTATCTTTCTATAATTCTTTCCACCCTAAGGCAACATGACCCTTCAACTTAGTCTGCACTAACCTAACCCTCTGTGGATCTCTAATATCTTCAAGCTCAAAGTAATATTCTAGTTCACCAATCCAATCTATCAAAACCTCAAGATGCAATAAACCAGTAAAAGTAGAAACCTCCATTCTATGAATTTTACTTACTTGTGCCATGACCCTTAACAATCTTTCTTCATCTGCAGGGATCTCAACATCTACAGTCTCAAGATCTTCAACAACTTCCTCATTATTCCTCCTCACTCTCAAGATTCCTTCACAATCCAACCAAAACATTTATGATCTCAGTCCTCATTTCATTTATGAAATTCTACATCATTTGTTCTAGCCTTCTAGGGTTCATCCTGATAGGGGACATCTTCCAAATCCTCAGGTGTAACTGCCTCAACTTTGATGTTCTGATTACAAGATGCTAATTGCCTCTCACTCATCGATCTATTAGACACACATGCAACCTACATCTAACTCGGCGATCGGTTTACCCTTGGTATGCCTTTAACACCCCAAACAAGTTCTCAACCAATGAAAGCCTCTTTAGTGATCCCCTTGTGCATGTCCTATACAATTACAAGCCAAATATACACTCTGCCACCCCACAACAAACACAACTAGGGCTTCACAAGCTCAGGAAATCGACATGCTTACACATGAACATGAACCTTGCTCTGATACCATCTGATGCGGTGATGGAAGGAGTTTCACCAATGGATATGGTCCAACCAGGCATCAAGAGTCAACAAAGAAGAAAAAACCAACTCATAAACAAGAATAGACAATCACTATGCTATAATAGATATTCGCGTTATCTCAAAATCAAGTATTTAATCATATTGGCCTGCAACATGCAGATTACAAACTTTCGAAATACATGCTTGATTACAATAGAAATCACAACTAAGCCCTCGTTCTAACCTTCCAAGGTTATCTTCCTTTTTCATTTCTTAGAACTCCTAAACAAAGATCAAGAGCCTCAATATATAAAGCTTTCACAACTCATAAGTTGATCAAATCAATTACATTTTCCAAGAATAAGAAAACGTAATACAACAATATAGGTTAGGACCCAAATCATCAAGATCTCAATGCCAATATGTAGAAATGATGCTCGATCCAAGAGATAAGTCAGCCAAAGATCCAAGAACATCGAGAGATGAGTCACCAAGTTTTGCCGATCGAGAAATGCTTCGCAAGTTTGAAAAACCCCAACTGATCGTTAGAACATGAAGAACATTCCGAACTAACCAAGAATTTTGAATATCTCAACAATGAAGTATCCAATTGAGGTGTGAACCAAGACATAGGTAAAACATAATGCCCATAACAAACCCTCAAGTTCAGAGCAATAAATGATAACAATTGAAGAGACACAAAACTACTAACTGAAACAGAACTAGAACAAACTAAAAGGGAAATATGTTTGGGTGATGCAAGATTGCCAATGACCCAAGGATGTTCTTGCATCACATATACACATGCACATATACCTATGTACCTATATGTGTGTGTGTGTGTGTGCGCGTGCGTGCGCGCGCCCCCACACACACATACATATCATCTTTTCATATTTGTAAATAAAGTTTTCTTAATGATATTGATGATGCTTTATTTACTTGAATTCACTTGTCCATTTCCTTATGCATTATAAGGGAATGAATGGGGTAAATAGATCTTATATTAAAAACATGCATTACTAAAATACTTAGAGCTAAAACACATTGTATTGTTAGTGACTATCCTTGATGGTACAACAAAATGGGGAGTAACATTAGTATGTTGAAAATATTTCACTACTTTGACATAGTGTTTCTTGTAGGAATTTCTTCCATCCATTTTGTGAAATAATCAACCACCACCAATATATAACTATATTTGTTGCTAGAATTTTTAGTTATCTCCCCAAAAAAATCTATGCCTTACTACTGAAATGGTTGTAAGGGGGAATACACCTACAAATTTTAGCTTAGAAAATCTCTGGAAAGGATCACAATATGTCGCAAAGTTGGCCACATTTTTAAATGACATTTATCAAAATCCTACTCTCATGATATTATTAGTAATAGTTTTAGACATGAAGTGTCCACCATATAATCCTCAGTGGCATTACTAAATATCCTTCTTGGCTTTACTGAATGAATTATACAGATTTCCTCTCATCCAAGCATTTTAGGAGTACCATCAAGACTCCTTCACATTAATTATCCATAGAGCCATACTTATCTCTGAGCTTTCAACATTAATGTTATATTTATTTATCATGAAGCTCTAATGAATGCCTCAAATTTTCTAAATAAAAAATTATATCCTTCTATAGAGGATCCTTCAAACGAAATATAGAGAAACATGGATCATTTACCAAATGCAATTCAAATTATATCTAAATTTGTACCAACAATCAATTTGGAGAAACCTTAACCCTTTATTAGATTGGTTGTCTTCACCTGGACTCATCATATCATTGAGCCATGTTAGTCCATCTACACATTTTTCTCAATGCCTCCAATTGTACAAAGATATCTCAAACCATTGACAATGACACAAAGGCCATGATATTGGCTCATATGAGATATCATCTAAAATTCTTCACCACCTTTAAAAGAGAATAGACATGTTTTCCATTACAAAATAATTCAATTCGATATCCCTTAAGGATTTGTTGAAGCTAAAGGCCATTGGTTGTTCATATCATTCATCATTTTTCTAGAGTAAAATAATAGTAGTGGTATAGAAAGAGGAAAAGGAAAATAATCTAAGCTTGTCAATACTAGTGTCTTCCTTTGTACATCGTTAATTTCCATGAAGGAATGCATGGACTCATTTTCCCAACTTAATCACTATCCCTTTTTCATTATCTTGGAAATGATTTTTTTTTGGAGTTATGAAGAAACATCTCAACAGAGTTCATCTACCCAAAGAGTGATTGATTTCCTTCATTATTTTTGGCTATGAGATGGGGTCAATTGATTTGACATGTTTCATATTAATTGTCCCCTTCTTGGACACAATATATCCAATAATCTTTCCTTATTCCATGTTGAAAATCTTGTATTCTAAACATTTCTTAAAAATGAACTCTAATTGCTTGCAATCATCCAAGTGATCCTTGGAGTATGCAATCAAATTGTATTGGTAGACAACCATAATTTTAATTATTAGGCCAACATAGCATATATGCCTCTTTGGAATGCACTACTAAAAATTTGTTTTAGGAGGTTCCATTACACTCCCAAATGACACCAATAATGATGTCAAATATGTTGCACTGCATGCCAATCTATCATTATGCAGAGAGAGAAAAATAGTAATAGTGTGGACATCGAAGGCGAGTCTTGGAATGTTATCAAAGTTTTAACCTCCAATAAAAGCCCTAGCTAGAAGCCTAAGATGAAGGTTGATGACATTTGAGTTTTACTGGACAAAATTGAAGACTATATGTTTGTATGTATGTGTGTATGTATGTATAGTGATGCTTATAATTACTCATAAATAGAATATTTAAATACCTCGTACTCATAATTTGAAAAAATGAAATTACTCAAGTCTCAAAATGTCATTGCACAATGAATATTCTAATTACAATCGATATCTAATATTCTTGTTCTTTTTCATGAGAAGGATCTAGGTCAACATTTGATTCAATTTTACTCGAACCACGACCAATTGGGTTGCCACTCCCACCATTTGTGTCATCTGTGTGTGTGTGTGTGTGTGTGTGTGTGTGTGTGTGTGTGTGTGTGTGTGTGTGTGTGTGTGTGTGTGTGTGTGTGTGTGTGTGTGTGTGTGAGAGAGAGAGAGAGAGAGAGAGAGAGAGAGAGAGAGAGAGAGAGAGAGAGAGAGAGATTGGAAAGATGCCCAACTATAATATCTAAATCAGAAAATTAAAGGCTTAGATCCCAATTATCTGCCACACCCTCGTTGTATTCAAGCTTCTTATGTGACAAGAGACAAAGGTTGAAGTGTATATGGACCAAATCCTTTACATTTTTTTGCACCCAAATGGCTACACTTGACCGAGTGGATGGAGAAGTATGAACTCCAATTCCACTTAGTCGAAGAAGAACTTGCACCCTATTGATTGTGTGTACAATATTTGGTATTTATTTTTAGAAAATTGAAACTTTTTAAACATAATATATAAAATTATATTATTATAAAATATAAAATATAGCCTAATTTTAAATAGAATCAAATAGAAAACAAGAAAAATAAAAAATAAATGAAAAAGATAGATAATTGGGAGTGGATTTTAATTGCAAGAAGCTACAAGTAAATGGAGCCACCAATCATCAACACTTCCCATATTTACCTAGAACAATAGAAAAATACTAATTTTTTAAGATATGAAAAGGCCAAAGTCTCTCAAGAGAGTACTTTGGATATATTCATTTGAAAATATCTTTCTAAATGCAACCTTATAACCAATAGTAACCTCCCTATCCTTATATTGTAGCACCCTCCTCAATAATGAAAGTAACTCTTTGGTATGATAGTTTGGAAACAAAGCAAATGCTAAGAGGTGTGAAGGGGTGGTCATCTTCTTCCAATGGTCAATGATAATCTTTTGTGAAATTTAAAAAAAAAAATCCTTTGGCTCATGTTCCTTGCTTTTATTTTTCAACCATGGAGACCATATCATTATAAATTTCACCGAATATGGACAATTAATATGAACATACCTAATCATCCTCATGATGGGCTTAGCGAAGTTCAAAACATATTACACATCATCCCACCACTCATCATCTAGTATCAATGCTTTTATTTTTGGGTTCTTTTTGTTCTCGACAACCTCCATGCACTCCACAAACTATTAAAGATCATAGAACTCAAGGCCTCTTGCACGTTCACAAGTTGTCTTACGACACTTGTGAGATGCAAAATGCATTTTAGCAACCTAACATTGTATAAAAAGATGCATGTCATGTATCGACAACAAAAAATAAAAATTAATCTATATATAATATATATATTTTAAAAAATTGCCTTCAACAACTCGAAGTTGAAGGTCTTATATGGCTTGTGACATAAGAAGATTATTCACAACTGTTTGAATCTCCTTGACCTCTATGTAGACTTGTTTGACCCATTCAATTTGTGTCACAATCTTTTACAATATCAAATTGAGTGGGTAAACTACGTGCATGGTGTCCAAAAAATGTGACTATATGTAGCCTCCACTACATAACCAATTGCTTTACAATTTTTATGTTGTCTGTTAAGACTTGGACAACATTTTCAGATCCCGCCATTTCAATGGGTTCTACAAGGATATTTTTTATGAAACCTGCATTTGTTACTTTCCTTCATAATCCACTGCCTTCAAAAACATCGCCCCTTTGGGGGAGATTGTAATAAAATTGGTCAATGGTCTATTTTTGCAAACCTTTCATCCTTTAGAAATGAAGGATGGACACACATGTTGTGAATCATATACCCTTGATCACTATCAATGATGTCTCTATTGAAGATTTCTTCTTCGCCAATAAAAATGTTCACACCTCTTCAGACCCATAACTAACATAATTAGTAGGTGCACTGCAAAGAGTATTCACCATAAACCTACAATAAGATAATATAACAATGTTGAATGGAATCCCACAGGACATAATGTTGTAATCTACAACCTCCCTAATTTAATTTTTTAAGGACTTGCCCAAATCGCCTCTTTTTCATAAAGTTGAATCACTCTCTTCTTCTAAATATGGTGGCACTAGAATGAAAAGACGTGGGCCAACTTTGTGTGAAACCAACCGCTAGGAGGTTTTGCAAACTTTCCTTGGCAAGAGGATGTGTAAGAGCCTTTGATCTATTACTTCTTATGTTGGCATCATCTTATTCTTTAACATTAGCCAATATTTGTTCCTTTGGCAACCCTTTTTTATTTGACTCATTGTAAAGGGATGACGCACGACTGAGCTTTCATTGCAAATATGAGCTCTTATACTCTCTCCCACAATGGTTACACCACCAAAGGAAACCCCCACCACTAGGAGTTTGTTGAATCATTGTTGTGTTGTGACATTACATACCAGAGCACACCCAAGGCAACACTTAGGCTCCTAGGTTTCACTATGGTTCCTTCTCAGAAAGACCCTTGTTGAACCCAGATGCCTAGCTGATACCCTGGGTGTACCTGAGGGCATATTGAGACCAAATTGATACACGAACCAAACCAATATCTGAATTGGAACTTGCATGGGCATACATAATGCACAAATTTTCTTGATCATTATGTGCATGTTCATCATATCTTCTTTATGCCATATTTCTTCCATTATTAACATTATCCACAAGATACATGATATTAAGACCATTGTCTATGCAACACTGATGTAGCCCCAAAACCCTTAAGAACAACTGCTCAGAAAAATGTACAACAAAATTGCAGAATTTGAATTCTTCATTAAACTTCTCCAACTTACTCTACCTCTACAATGAAATAAAACTCCTACTTATTACAATTCCGAAAATTACCATATTTGGCAGATTTTCGGGAAAAACAATTTTTTCCATTTTAAGACCATTGCTATGCAGCACCCAAAATGCCCCATTTAGTATAATTATTAATTAATTAATAAAAAATGTTACATTCATTTAATTTCAATTTTTATTAATCAATTTTAATTTTTAGTTAATTAATAATTACAATAAATGGTACTGCGTAGATTTGCCAAAAAAAATTGCTCTCCTTAAATTGTGATTTGAATTGGATTTGCTGAAGCCATCTGCTTCTACTTTCTTCTATTGGATGCACTCGTGGCCCATTTTTCTCGAGTTTGTTGGCAAATACCCTGTTCAAGTTCTTTCTTGCAGTGCACATACTGCTTTTGCGGGTTTTGATTGTCATTTTTGAATTTAGGGAAGAAAATTATAGATTTTGTTTTATCGTCGAAGACTCGAAAGCTCTTATACTCTCTTCCACAATGGTTACACCACCAAAGAAAACCCCCATCACTAGCAATTTGTTGAATCATTGTTGTGTTGCGACGTTACATACCACAGGTATGTCTGAGCACACCCACGGTAGCACCTAGGCCCCTAGGTTTCACTATGGGTCCTTGTGAGAAAGACCCTTGTTGAACCCAAATGCCTAGGCGATACGCTGGATGTACCCGAGGGCATATTGAGATTGAATTGATACACGAACCAAACCAATATCCAAATTGGAACTTGCATGGGCATACATAATGCACAACTTTTCTTAATCATTATGCACGCGTGTTCATTAATGATTCTTTATGCCATATTTCTTCCATTATTAACATAATTCACAAGATACATGATATTAAGACCATTGTCTATGCAACACCCAAAATGCCCCATTTAATGTAATTATATATTAATTAATAAAAAATGTTATATTTATTTTATTTCAATTTTTATTAATTAAATTTTAAATTTTAATTAATTATTAATTACAATAAATGGTGCATTTTGGGTGCTGCGTAGATTTGCCGAAAAAAATTGCTCTCCTTAAATTGTGATTTGAATTGGATATGTCGAAGCCACCTGCTTCTATTTTCTTCTGTTGGATGCACTCGTGGCCCATTTTTCCCAAGTTCGTTGGCAAATACCCTGTTCAAGTTCTTTCTTGCAGCGCACATACTGCTTTTGCGGGTTTGGATTGTCATTTTTGAATTTAAGGAAGAAAATTATAGATTTTGTTTTATCGTCAAAGACTCGAAAATATGAGCTCTTATACTCACTTCCACAATGGTTACACCACCAAAGAAAACCCCCATCACTAGCAATTTGTTGAATCATTGTTGTGTTGTGACGTTACATACCACAGGTATGTCTGAGCACACCCACGGTAGCACCTAGGCCCCTAGGTTTCACTATGGGTCCTTCTGAGAAAGACCCTTGTTGAACCCAAATGCCTAGGCGATACCTTGGATGTACTCGAAGGCATACTGAGACCGAATTGATACACGAACCAAGCCAATATCCGAATTGGAACTTGCATGGGCATACATAATGCACAACTTTTCTTAATCATTATGTGCATGTTCATTAATGATTCTTTATGCCATAGTTCTTCCATTATTAACATAATTCACAAGATACATGATATTAAGACCATTGTCTATGCAGCACCCAAAATGCCCCATTTAATGTAATTATATATTAATTAATAAAAAGGCTCACACCTCTTCATACCCATAACTAATATAATAAGTAGGCGCACTGCAAAGAGTATTCACCATAAACCTACAATAAGATAATCTAACAATGTTGAATGGAATCCCACTGGACACAATGCTCTAATCTACAACCTCTCTAATTTCATTTTTTAAGGCCTTGCCCAATGTGCCTCTTTTTCATAAAATTGAATCACTCTCTTCTTCTGAATATGGTGACACTAGAATGAAAGGACATGGCCAACTTTGTGTGAAACCAACCATTAGGAGGTTTTGCGAAATTTTCTTGGCAAGAGGATGTGTAAGAGCCTTTGATCTATTACTTCTTATGTTGGCATCATCTTATTCTTTAACATTAGCCAATATTTGTTCCTTTGGCAACCCTTTTTTATTTGACTCATTGTAAAGGGATGGCACACGAGTGAGCTTTCATTGAAAATATGAGCTCTTATACTCTCTTCCACAATGGTTACACCACCAAAGAAAACCCCCAGCACTAGGAATTTGTTGAATCATTGTTGTGTTGTGACGTTACATACCACAGGTACGTTTAACCACACCCAAGGTAGCACCTAGGCCCATAGGTTTCACTATGGGTCCTTCTGAGAAAGACCCTTGTTGAACCTAGATGCCTAGGCGATACCCTAGGTGTACCTTAGGGCATACTGAGACCGAATTGATACACAAACCAAGGGCCCGTTTGGTAGCAGGAATTGGACCGGAATTGGCATTATCTAATTCTGGATAATGCCAAATTTCATGCTTGGGTCCTTGGAAAAAAATGGAATTGGAATTCCGAAATTCTCATTTTGCCCCCAAAATGGGAATATCATCTTCCACCTAAATAGGTGGAATTGGAATTTCAAATTCCAATTCCAATTTTTACAAAAGCAAATTTAATGTTTCGTAGGATCCGTGACTATAAAGATGTATATTATATTGCTATAAGGATGTATATATATACATGTGTGTATACACATGTGTGTGTATACACATGTGTGTATATATACATACATGTATGTGTGTATATAGACATATGTGTGTATATATACATACATGTATGTGTGTATATATACACACATGTATGGTGTGTGTGTATATGTGTGTATATACACATGTGTATATGTCTATATATATACACACATGTATGGTGTGTGTATATACACATGTGTGTATATGTACACAAATATGTGTATGTGTGTATATATATACACATGTGTGTATATGTGTATACATGGATACACACTTGTATGTGTATATGTATGGTGTGTATATATACACACACATGTGTATATGGATGTATATATACATAAATGTGTGTATATGTGTATACACACACATGTGTATGCGTGTGTATATGTGTATACATGGATACACACTTGTATGTGTATATACACACTTGTGTGTATAAACACACGTGTGTATGTGTGTATATGTACACAAATGTGTGTATACACACATGTGTGTATGTGTATACATGTGTGTATATATATACACATGTGTATATGTGAATATACACACATGTATGTATGTATATATACACACATATATACACACCATATTCAAATAAATTAAAAAATAAAGAATTAAAATTCCTTATGCATCTTCTCATTCATCTTCCGGGTGAACCAAACAGGTCAGACCATATTCCAGATTTCATTTTGAGGATAAGCATCTTCTTGAATATGCAACATCTTCCTGAATTGACCATATCTAGGATATGGTATTCAAGCACCCAAACAGGCCCCAAACTAATATCCAAATTGGAACTTGCACGGGCATACACAATGCATAACTTTTCTTGATCATTATGTGCATATTCATCATCTCTTCTTTATGCCATATTTCTCCTCTTATTAACATAATCCACAAAATACATGATATTAAGACCATTGTCTATGCAGCACCCAAAATGCCCCATTTAGTATAATTATTAATTAATTAATAAAAATGTTATATTCATTTTATTTCAATTTTTATTAATTAATTTTAATTTTCAATTAATTAATCAATAAATGGTGCATTTTGGGTGCTGCGTAGATTTGCCGAAAAACATTGCTCTCGTTAAATTGTGATTTGAATTGGATTTGCCGAAGCCATCTGCTTCTATTTTCTTCTGTTGGATGCACTCGTGGCCCATTTTCCCCGAGTTCGTTGGCAAATACCCTGTTCAAGTTCTTTCTTGCGGCGCACATACTGCTTTTGCGGGTTTGGATTGTCAGTTTTGAATTTAAGGAAGAAAATTATAGATTTTGTTTTATCGTCGAAGACTCGAAGAATAATGAAGAGAGCGGCGGAGAAGTAAAAATCAGACAGTCGGAGATCAAAACGGTAAGTTAATTTTCTTACTGGAATTTGGTCTTTAAAAAACCTGCGAAATCCTAACAATTTCAGCATAAGGCATAAACTGACATTAAAATTTGTAAAAGACAAGGAGCTAAATAGTGGTGGGCATACACTCTCTGATGAGAGGCACCAAGGATGGAGTAAGTGTGAAAATCCTGAGCGGGATCAAACCAGAGAATATGCCTCTATTCTCTCCCACCCACACCTTTTGCATAGATGTTGGTCTGCGGGGCACATTGTTCAGAGTTATTGGCCTCCCCACATATATGATTAGGTAAAGCACAGAAGCCTGCGGCTGCTCATCAAGCAATTTATTTCAAGAATGAAACATGCACAGCTGTTTTGTCTTCCATTTTCATGCGTTTGTTACTGCCACACTTTTCTTTTTTATTTACACGGACTCATGAACTCCGTGCCATGGCTATAGAAGATGCCTTTGGAACACAGTCACATTCCAGCTATCAGATACAAATAATTGCTTCGAATTTTCACGTTGTATAAATACACAGTGTTACGAGCGAGTCAATCTATTGGTTGAGTGCCGCTGGAGTATGGCTGTTATAAGGTCCTCAATCTAGATTTTTAATTGATATTAGAAATATAATTAACTTATCGACCTGACTTTATATCCTTGATGGTAGTTTTTCCGTTTTGGTTTTGCAATTTAATGGAGAATTGAATGTTTTATTTGACGATTTTTCATCTCCTACATAATGCTGTGTTTTGTTTCGTTTTGAAAAATTTCTTTAATGACGTTATTAGAGATCTTGTTATGCATTGACCTTTTGCTTTGAAATTGATTGTGGCGAGCTTTGAAATTTCGCTGATGTTTTTTCTTGTGGATGACTGGGGCTATGTATTTTGATTTTTCTATTTAATGCAACTTCAGAAATAAATGCTTTGAGCTTTGAGAATATTAATTTGACATTTGACGGTTTTGTTCGAGAGTTTAGCAGCATGCATTATCTTTGGTAATTTCTAAACTAGAATTTATTTATGTCAACCGTGCGATGGTGCTCATTCTAAAAAACTAGTTAGAATAATGTTTTGATAATTGGAATTAATGTGTAGAATGTTTTAATCACTAAATTCACTTTTATTCTCTCAGGAATATGTAACTTTGACATCCTTGGTTGCTCTCTTTATCATGGGAAAGAGCTCTTGTAGCCTTGCATCAGACATTCATTGGGAGGTTTCTGCTGAATCGTCAGACTCAGAGCTTGATGCAGAAGGAAATCTTGACGAAGAACTCGAGTCACTTTACTTTTCAGAGGCCATTCCTAAGCTACAATTTAGGTATGTATATTTCATCTCGTCTAAATTTCCCAGGGATGCTCACTTTAAATTGCAACGGAACTTGATCATCAATGTTGTTGTGCAGAAAGGATGTCTCAGTGGCACGCTGGGATAACAAGCTGGGTATGGCAGAGGTTATTATTAGGAAGGGAAGAACGTGGTCGACTACTGGAATTGTTCGAGAAGATAAGATCCTTTGCCATTTAGAAGAGATTATGTGAGTCTCGCATGCTTCTTTGACTTCCATTGGTGCTCCTTTGCTTATTTTTGGACACCAGTTTATGGTGCGTGAGACTTGTAGAACTTCAAATGTTATTTAAAGTGGAAAAAGATTGTTTTCAGTTGAAAAACAGATAAAATGACGGTATCCATTTGTTTTAGCATAATTTAACACACGTTGCACATTCTGCAGTTTTGGATATTAACAGTGGATAACAACATAAACGATAATTTGATTTAGATGATATTTTGGTCAAAGATTTGAATGGCTTGCTCACAAATTCATAGGTGATTTGAGTATACCATGGCTGTTGAACTGTGAACAAGTAAAATGACAAGTTCAAATTTTCCCATATGATTTCCGGAGATCAAATTGTACTGTTGTGAACATCCGAGTGTACATGAAAAACCAAATGTTTTTGGATGCCCTCAATGGAATCATTAAACCAAAGTTGGATAACTTGTGTGTCATCTCACATTTACAGCATTTTATTATGAAATAGCCAAGTCACCAGGTTTGTTAATTTTTAATTTTTTATCATAAAAATTTGAAGGCAAATCTCTTAAAAAGCCTAAAATTGTTTAAAATTGCAATTAATAATTGCAATTAAAAATGACCATATTAATTTTCAGAGGAATAAGTGTTTTAAATTAGGGTTTATAGTTTTTTAGCCTATAAAATGTGCCCTTTGAAGAGTCAAAGGCTATCAAGTCTTTTTTTCATTCCATTGCCTTCGCCTTGGTCATTTTTCTTTGGTTTACAGGCTTGTAGAGTTGAGGGATGCAAAGTGTGTTGTCATTTAATTGATAGGACGGTTTTTAAGAGGCAATTCCTTGGACATTTTTCAAGTTGGTTTACAGGCTTGTAGAGTGGAGGGATGCAAAGAGTGGTCATTCTATCGATAGGGTGGTTCTTAAAGGTTGATGTGCTAACCTCTAAAATAATCTCATTTCTTTTTCTCTTCCATTATTTTCTCACTTCATAAAATTATTATCATTGGGGGATAATGCATCCTGTACATATCTTTTTCAAGTAATCGGAGCTTTCCTGGTGCGATGTTACATACATCATCATTCTAAAACTTGGACTTGGCTAAAACTTGACAGCCCAAATATTTGAATTGAACTTGGACTTGGGTTCTCCAAAAAACCAGGTCAAATAATTTACATAAATACACAAAATAAACTAATATAATGCTGTTTTTGTTATTTTAAGAAAAATAGAAATCTGCTTTTCCATCTGGGGGCAGCCATAGGGACCTTCATGGTGCATGCTACTTTACATAATTTATTACCTTTAGCTAACTGTTGACAAATCCTTCCAATCACTTTGAATTCTTACATCATGCATAATTTGAACCTCATTTTGGAGGTGTTGGAGGTTCAAATTACATGGATTAAGGAGTTGATTAGGCAAATCTCAGGGGTATTGTCAAATTTAATTATCAAGTTTTAACAGTTCAAGGCATCTAATATATATAAAGTAACTGAGGTAGGCTATGCTTCAAACTTCATTTTATAGATGTAGTTCCAGTTCATTCAACATTGTTGGATATGTTAGTTCGTGAGGTGTGCAGAATTTGCAGTTGAATTTAGAGAGGCACTCTTTGGCACATAGGTTGATCATTGGTTATGATTGGAGCTAAATTGATTTCTTACTCCAAAATTTGTAGCAGTCCTTTTTCAAAGAGAAGACAGTAATAGGTCTTTTTTTGTGAGTTTTATGATGGCACAAGCAATGTAGTTTAAAGGATCATGAAGCTGTTGCATAGGAGACTTCCGTGCATGGATTCAACTTTCTTGACTCATGCTTTGTAAATGCTGGAACTAATTCAACAGTCCATAAATGTTGGCACATGAATGAATCCTCAACTTTCTTGACTCATGTTTTTTAGATGCTGGAAATAATTCAACAGTCCATCATAAATGGTGGCACATGAATGAATCCTCACTTTTATGATGAACAACACATTGCTTCAAGTAATTGGAGGAAGTAGGCCCAACATAGGGATAGGGAAGTGGATATTAGAGTGAAGGTAGTCCTCATGAAAATATTTTCACGTTCTCTACAGATAGTTGTGGAAGATGAATTTGTCAAAATTTTTGGCATATATGAGAATTTCTTAGATGTTGTTGGCCCCTATTTGAAACTTGGCTAAATTTGTACTTTCAGGTCTCAACATTTTCCCATGGATGATAATCCTTATGATTTAATTAATCGCTGCATTTGGATGATTGATTGAAGAGAATTTGTTTATAGTCATTGCCATGAAGATGTTTACTAATGAGCACTGTTGAAGGCAAAGTAAGAGCTCAGGTTTCAGAAACTCATTCAAATTATGCCCATATCTTTTCTAAATCAGCTCTCGTGAATTTCCACACGCATTTTCACATGGATTAGAAATGGGGCTAATGCACCTACTGTGGTAGAAGATGCCTATCTGTGAAACAGAAAATTAAAGCTGCTATATCATCTTCATCACCTGTGATGATTGAGGAATTGAAGGATATTCATTACAGAATTATGGGATCTCCTTTCAAGCTGACTGAATCAGAGACTCTGGAGAGATTAATTACAAAATTGCAAGGGCAAGTATCACTCTTCATGACCTGGGCTGAAACAAACAGAATCATTAGCGGCCATACACTATGTCTGCCCTTCCCATACTGATTTTGCAACTAAGTATTTATACAATGAAAAAATGCACTCAAGGGTTTCTGAAATGAATAGCCTGACAATTGATGATTTTGTTAAACTCTTCAATGAAGCAAGCAGCCTCTTCCTATGGACCCGAGAGATAGAACCTGTTCATAGCATTGATGAATGTCCAAAGCAATGGCAATCTTGTTTAAAGATGAACGGTTAGTAATGGTCTAGTTCAACAGCATGAGGATTCCAACTTTGATTCAAGAAGACTTGTTGAAGAGGCAAAGCTTGAAGATCAAGGGAACAATATGCTTGAGGTTGCTCTTCGTACAAATTGTTGGAGAAATAAGGCAAAAGTGCTGATGGACAGTGTGACCAAACCTTCACTGAAACACTTTCAATAACAATATTTGCCTTTTGCCAGGTGA
Source organism: Thuja plicata (assembly GCA_018584345.1). Lineage (NCBI taxonomy): Eukaryota > Viridiplantae > Streptophyta > Pinopsida > Cupressales > Cupressaceae > Thuja > Thuja plicata. The sequence continues at coordinate 1,082,396 of MU226923.1, read as the reverse complement.
TCTGTCATATACAAATTGTGGACAGCCTTCATGGGACTCATTTGTACGACTTATCGAACCTTTGGCAAGTTTGAGGCTATGGATGATCATTTGAGGGAATTATAAAAAGGAATCAATTCCCTTAGTTATGCCTCCATTCATACAATACACGATGGCACGTGCCTTTTGAAGTCGGGCATGGGTGTTTACATGGTTTAGAAGTCACTGAAATTCCCGATTTAGTTCCTAAATCGCCTAAGGGCCAACAACTACTCAAAGGAGTCCCAGTTCTTAAAGAATCTTCGGACCTGACAAGCAAAAGCAATTTTATGAATTACATCTGAAAAGCTTTTTTTGAAATCCGGCACAATGTTGGGTGAAAACATGGTCAGTGAACCACCAAATCACTCGGAGAGGTTCAAAAGTTCAAAAATCTTGCGACTTACTGACAACAAAGGAAGTCCACTATGTTTTTAAAGTTTCTTTGACCGGGTGAAATCTACAAGAGGCTTTGGAGCCCAACAAGGAGTTCCGAATCCGTCCACTTCTCCGACATCACTCATTGCAAGAATGAGGATACACACAAAAGGAATCTGTTGAATCTGCTTATTTCTTGATTCCTTCATTATTACACAGCAGAGTCCAAAGAGTCAAAGCTGAAAGTATGAAAAGATGTTTGTAGATATACTGTACATTGGTAATTCGCCACAGGAAACACACAGACAAATTTATGTCAGTAAATGGTAACATTAGTGCTTAAAAATTGTCAAACAAAAGTCATTAACTTGTAAGTTTCATTCCTTGCAGGAGCATATCATTTCATTAACATTTGATTTGATTTCACCTACTCTTGAAACTGGTCCTGAGAAGCATCCTTAAGGAACATAAAAGCCATGCTACAGTTTATCACTGTTTTGGAAAGGTTGCCATACCTTTTCAAGGTTTTAATCAGTCATATTAACAACATTTGATTTCTGTCTCAGTCATGCAAGCGATGCATTATTCAAATATGTTGTATGCCATCTTGGGGGTCTCCAGTGTTGAATACAATTAATAGAATTATGGCTTCGAAGTGCAAGAAAGGTGTGGAGTACAAAAAGGCAAAGGATCGTCTGGGCAGCAATTGGTGATACCATTTCTTTCAAAATTTGTTACCTTTTGATAGTTCATCTAGAACCGCAGACACAATTCTGAATTACTATGGTGCGTATCCACAATTCGAGTTTTGACACATACAATGAAGGGATTGTTTGCATTAATTTTTTTTTGGATCTTTAGAATGTCGATCTATGGACTAATATTGAAGCAAACTGCATTTCAGGAAGAAAAGCTTGAATATTGGGCCACAAGGTGATGGCAACTACAACAGCTATCCTTTGATGGAATCATTCTTCAAGGTTGGGCGAGAGATATTTTTATCAGATTATGGACAGTTCTTCCTGGAATTATACAGCGAAAAGTTGTTTGAATATTCTGATTGTATCTTTAGTAAAGCTGTTAATGTATTGAAGACACAAACAATACGATGTTTTAATTCAATGAATTAAAACATTTTCATTATGTTTACCGAAGGATGGGGAAGTTTTAGAAACTTGATTTTAAAGAAACAGTTAGAGAAGTTGAATCCGAAATGGTAGATGGGGAAAGTATATAAAGATGTAACCAGAAAACATTATGATCTGAATTCTGAAGCTTGTATGCTTTGTCATACCAATCAAAAGGAGGCATTTTTTTTTTTAGCATTGTAAAAGGGGGAAGATAGCAGTGTAGTGCTTAGGGAAACATGATCTTTTGTACAGAAATAAAGAGTATTTGAACTCTCTGATTTTATCCAGGAAATAAAGGGGAGCTTTTGAAACTTTGCATTCATTTGTATTTCTTTGTGATTGTTATTTTCCTATGCCAATTGAAATCATTCTTGGATAATTCCATTTGTTATATTAGGTCATGGGTGTAATTATTTTATGAACTTTGAGTCTTGAATATTCAAATTTCACATAATCTGAAGAGATTTGCTGTTATTTTCCTGATCATCTTGTATGAGTGCTGGTAGGGTGATCTTTGTGTCATTCATCTCTGTTTTCCCCTAGATCTAAATTCATAATCACATCTGTATCACAGCTATGCATAGGTGTTAGTTTATCTTTCCTACTTTCTAGTTAAAAGCATACCCCGAAAAACTCAAATTACATCATAGAGGGAGCTTTACATCTAAAATTTAGAGGAAGATCATCCAAACAATGGTGATCTCTGTAGTTGCTTGTTAGCAACATGTCTTTGTGCCTGGGTGAAGAGAGTCATTTATTTGTTATTCTAAAAAGAAAAATCTGTTAGCCAAGAGATGTCAACTCTATGGATGCAAAGAAGGCATTGAATCCTTGTGGAGGATGAGTTGTGTTATCAAATGCTCTACTGTTATAGGCAATTGAAAACATTTTCTTTCACAAGCATGCTCTAAGCAGCAGAATGAAACAAGAGTGCTCGTGGTTTCACTAATTCAATTAATTGAAATGTCCTCAGATCAAAAAGGGTAGATGATACTTCCACTCCGATCCTTACTTTGTTGTAATGTCCCCTTTTGGGATTGCCCTAAATCTTGCCTTTCAGTCTGCTATATGTTGTGAAGTCTTTCACACATCGCCCCAATTCTTGGGGACCCCCCTTTTTAGCTTCAATTGCAGAGATGTTGAAGACTAGATTTCCCCTGGGCTTCAAAAAATTTGATCCTTGTCTGATGTTTGGAGTGATGAAGGTTGAAGTTGAGATTGGTGCGCATGCTGGGCGGAATTGTCCTGTCTATGGGACAATTCCGCCATGAAGGAAGGACAGCATCCTTTGTTCCCCAATTCCATCTTCTTAGCCTTTTGGTGATTAACATCTTGCATTTACAAAGCCTTTAGTTTGAATGGCAAAACTTGTATGGAGCAAAGGTCTTTGTTTGATGATCTAAGCGCTGGAGTGCAATCCTGGATGACAGTGTCCTATGACTGGGCGGATCCCGCCCAGCCATAGGACAAGCTGTCCTATGAACACCTGATTTCCGCCAGCCATTCTATGGGTGAATTCGAAACTATTCATGGAGTATGAGAGTTTAAGATTGAAGTGAAGGGCAAGTTAGATGTGGGAAGGGAGATTTTGAGGTTTTGAAGGATTCGTGAAACTCTGATTTTGGTAATTGTCCTATGACTGGGCGGATTCCGCCCAGCCATAGGACAGTCTGTCCTATAAGCTATGAAATCCCGCCCAGCACTTGGTTGGAGGGGCGAATCCAAGAGGGATGAGTTGGATGTTTTGGCACTTTGGCTGCCTAGATGAGAGGTGATGATGTTCTACCAAGGGAGTCTTTCCCCTTGGGCGGAATTGTCCTGTCTATGGGACAATTCTGCCATGGGCTATAGGACAGCTTTTTCCTCCTTTCTTTTCCAAGCCTCCTCCTCCTAGGCGATTAGAGTTTCCGATGAATGATCATGACAATTAAAGAGAACAATATGCTCAGTGTTTAGAGAGAATGAATCATAATTCATAAAACACATAAGTGTCCTATGACTGGGCGGATTCCGCCCAGCCATAGGACAGCTTGTCCTATCCCTCATGGATTTCCGCCAGCCCCCTTGGAGATTGTAGTTTGGTCAAATTGCAAGCATGAGTTTGAAGGATGGTTTGAAAG